>JAVXUO010001559.1:25000-32500 GCA_033065855.1 Escallonia rubra | reverse complement strand
GGTCGACAGATTACAATATTATGTCCGTAATCTTTTAATGACGGGGTTATTACCTACAGACTTTTACTGACAGAAATTCCGTCTATAAAAGTCTTTACCTGTGGATTTGGGGTTTTTACCTGTGGATTATTTGGGGTTTTTACCTGGGATTTGGGGTTTTTAGCACTGAAAAGTCCGACGCTAAAGACTATTTTTGTTGTAGTGTTCCATTACATGGGGTTAGTTCCACAAAAATTCCACAGAAAAATGCACACACAGACACATACACAAAAAAAATATTATATATATATATTAACGTATAAATATGCACATTAACGTTGGCAGAGCATCCTGCATATCAAGATAAAGAGTCTTCTATATATGTGACATAACATCAATTCATTTACTCTTACAGATAAAGTAAAGGATGTCATTAACATATTTTGCGAAGATAGTTTTCTGTTGAAAATGATTTACATTTATCCACACTTTTATAAGTAGTATAGCGTAAAATATATACATACCACACGTTCACACTTGGTCGTCCTGAGAGCCGTATAGTCTGCTATCGAACGTGAATGAAGCTGTAAGCAGCGTAATGGTCGAGTAGTTGATGTCATCACTCATGGCACTATCAAACCGCAGTGTATACTCTAGCAATGCAAGAGTTCCCTGAACAATGGCGACACACTAACTAAAATATGTCATGAAACTCTCAAATACCTCCTCAGAATAGTGCTATCTATTAACACCAAGAAATTTGGTTAGCCACGGAGTTGATATTCCCACATAGATTACCAATCAATAAACAACTCGGTCAACCTTAGTTTGTTTCCAACAATACCTAAAGCAAGCTCTCTTCAACCTGACCTCCAAGTGCCTAGCCTCTGCAACGATCTCAGCAATCGTAAGCCATCTGGCAAGCAAGCTCAAGAAAACCTCTACCTCGTCCCAATATGTCGTATAAGAAGTAATATGCGGAAGTAATACTCAGTTGAACCGGCACCAAAATTAAGGATGGCAAACAGCCATGCCCAAAACGCCTGTCAATAGATATGATTAGATAATTGCTCTCGGGAGTTCCCGGGACAATGACGACGCACTAACTAAAATATGTCATGAAACTTTGAAATACCTCCTTAGAATAGCGATATCTACTAACACCAAGAAACTTGGTTAGCCACGGAGTTGATATTCCCACAAAGATTACCAATCAATAAACAACTAGGTCAAGCTTAGTTTGATTCCAACAATACTTGAAGCAAGCTCTCTTCTACCCGTCCTCCGAAGTGCCTTACCTCCGAAACGATCTTAGTAATCGTAAGCCACATGGCAAGCAAGGTCGAGAACAACTCTACCTCGTCCAAGTATGTCGTATAAGAAGTAATATGTGGAAGTAATACCGAGATGACCCGGCAACAAGATTAAGGATGGCAAACAACCATGCCCAAAACGCCTATCAATAGTTACGGTTAGATAATTGCTCACAAATGATTTACGAAATCTTCATTTGCAACACACGTGCAAGGCACAAGCAAGGTACGTGCAAATTACTAGTGGCTTTAAAAATACCATGGTAGTGGCCCTTTTCCTCTACAACATCCAATTTTCCAATTTAAACAAATATTTAACTTTTACAAAGGATCTTTTAGCGAATGAATTCCGTCACTAAAAGTTCTTCTAGGGATAGGTAAATGTTTTTAGAGACAGGCTTTTAGTAACAAATTTAACGTCGCTATAGACTTATACTACAGGCTTTTAGCGACAAATAATATGTCGCCAAAGTTTTTTTTCAAATTACTTTTTCAAAAAATTCAGAAATTAGGCAAAATATAAAAAATACATTTGGTAACAAAATATTCCGTCGCTAAACGTAATTAATTCCGTCGGTAGAAGTAACATTTTTGTCGACATATTACATTATTATGTCCCTAATCTTTTAACGACGGGGTTATTACCAACAGACTTTTACTGACAGTAATTCGATCTATAAGAGTCTTAACCGATGGATTTTGGGTCTTTGGCACAGAAAGTCCGTCGCTGAAGACTGTTTTTGGTGTAGTGTTCCATTACATGGGGTTAGTTCCACAAAAATTTCACGGATAAATGCACGCACAGACACAATATATATATCTATATATATATATATATATATATTAACGTATAAATGCGTATTAACGTTGGCAGAGCATCCTGCATATCAAGATGAAGAGTCTTCTTTAAATGTGGCATAACATCAATTCATTTACTCTTACAGAAAAAGGATAAAGACGTCATTAACATATTTTGCGACGATAGTTTTGTCTTCAAAGTGATTTACATCTATCAATACTTTTATAAGTAGTATAGCGTAAAATATATACGCACCAGATGCTCACACTTGGTCGTCCTGAGAGCCGTATAGTCTGGTATCGCACGTGAATGAAGCCGTAAGCACCGTAAGGGCCGAGTAGTTGATGTCATCACTCCTGGCGCTATCAAACCGCAGTGTATACTCTAGCAACGCTAGAGTTCCCTGAACAATGGCGACGCACTAACTAAAATATGTCATGACACTCTCAAATACCTCCTCAGAATAGAGATATCAACTAACACCAAGAAACATGGTTAGCGACGGATTTGATATTTCCACATAGATTACCAATCAATAAAAAACTAGGTCAACTTAGTTTGATTCCAACAATACCTGAAGCATGCTCTCTTCCACCTGACCTCCAAGTGCCTCGCCTCATCAATGATCTCGGCATTCGTAAGCCACCTGGCAGGCAAGGTCAAGAAAAACTCTACCTCGTCCAAGTATGTCGTATAAGATGTAATATGCGGAAAAATAACCAATATGAACCGGCAACAAAATTAAGGATGGCAAACAGCCATGCCCAAAACGCCTTTCAATAGTTACGGTTAGATAATTGCTCACAAATGATTTACGAAATCTGCACGTGCAACGAACGTGCAAGGTACGTGCAAATTACTTGTGGCTTCAAAAATACCATGGTAGTGGCCCTTTTCCTCTACAACCTCCAATTTTTCCAATTTAAATAATTTTTTAACTTTGACGGACGGTCTTTTAGCGACTGATTACCTTTGCTTTCCATCACTAAAAGTCCTTCACAGATAGGTAAATGCTTTTAGAGACAAGCTTTTAGTAAAAAAATTAATGTCGCTATGGACTAATTCTACATGTTTTTCGCCAAAAAAATTATGTCGCCAAATTTTTCTTTTTATTTTCTTTTTAAAATTCAGAAATTTGACAGAGTATAAAAAATACCTTTGGCGACAAAATATTCCGTCGCTAAACGTTATTAATTCCGTCTGTAGAAGTAACATTTTGGTCGACAGATTACATTATTATGTCCCAAGTCTTTTAAGGACGGTGTTATTACCAACATACTTTTAGTGACAAAAATTTCGTCTACAAAAGTCTTCACTGATGGATTTGGGGTCTATAGCACGGAAAAGTCCGTTGCTAAAGACTATTTTTGTCGTAGTGTTCCATTACATGGGCTTAGTTCCACAAAAATTTCACGGAAAAATGCACACATAGACAAAAATTAAAAAAAATTAAAAAATAATATATATATATATATATATATATATATATATATATATATATATATATATATATTAACGTATAAATGCGCCCTAACGTTGGCAGATCATCCCGTATATCAAGACGAAGAGTCTTCTATATATGTGGCATAACATCAATTTATTTACTCTTACAGATAAGAAAAATGATGTCATTAACCTATTTTGCGAAGATAGTTTTGTCTACAAAATGATTTACATCTATCCACACTTTTATAAGTAGCATAGCGTAAAATATATACGTACCACAAGCTCGCACTTGTTCGTCCAGAGAACCGTGTAGTCTGGTATCGAACTTGCATGAAGCCCGTAAGCGGCGCAAGGGCCGGGTAGTTGATGTCATCACTCCTGGCGCTATCAAAACGCAGTGTATACTCTAGCAACGCTAGAGTTCCCTGAACAATGGCGACGCACTTACTAAAATATGTCATGATACTCTCAAATACCTCCTCAGAATAGCAATATCTACTAACACCAAGAAACTTGGTTAGCCATGGAGTTGATATTCCCACTTAGATGACCAATCAATAAATCACTAGTTCAAACTTAGTTTGATTCCAACAATACCTGAAGCAAGTTCTCTTCCACCTGGCCTCCTAGTACCTAGCCTCTGGAACGATCTCAGCAATCGTAAGCAACCTGGCAGGCAAGGTCAAGAACAACTCTACCTCATCCAAGTATGTCGCTTCAGAAGTAATATGTGGAAGTAATACCGAGATGAACCGGCAACAAAATTAAAGACGGCAAACAGCCATGCCCAAAACGCCTGTCAATAGTTACGGATAGATAATTGCTCACAAATGATTTACGAAATCTTCACGTGCAACACACGTGTAACGGACGTGCAAGGTACTTGCAAATTGCAAGTGGCTTTAAAAATACCATGGTAGTGGCCCTTTTCCTCTACAACATCCAATTTTTCCAAACTAAACAATTTTTAACTCTTACAGACGTTCTTTAGCGACTGAATTCCGTTGTTTTCCGTCACTAAAAGTCCTTCGACAGATAGGTAAATGTTTTTAGAGACAGGCTTTTAGTAACAAAATTAACATCGCTATAGACTTATACTACAGGATTTTCCCAACAACAATTCGGTCGCCAAAAGATTTTTTTTTTTTCAAAAAATTCAGAAATTAGGCAAAATATAAAAAATACCTTTCGTGAAGAAATATTCCGTCGCTAGACTAAACTAATTCCGTCTGTAGAAGTAATTTTTTTGTCGAATGATTACATTATTATGTCCCTAATCTTTTAAGGACGTGGTTATTACCAACTGACTTTTACTGACAGAAATTCCATCTATAAAAGTCTTAACCAATGGACTTGGGGTCTTTGGCAAGGAAAAATCCGTCGCTGAAGACTATTTTTTTTTTTTGTATTGTTCTACTACATGGGGTTAGTAAGACAAAAATTTCACGGAAAAATGCACCCAGAGACACAATATATCAATATATATATATATATATATATATATATATATATATGTGTGTGTGTGTGTGTGTGTGTGTGTGTGTCGTGATCCATTGCTAGCGCTAGCACGTTGCTAGCGCTGTTTTGCCGTCCGCTATATAATATAGTGGACGATAATTCACCGTCCGCTACATTATATAGCGGACGGTGCTAGCGCTGGCAACGTATCAGCTCCCTATATATATATATTTACGTATAAATGCGCACTAACGTTGGCAGATCATGCTGCATTTCCTGATGACGAGTTTCCTATATATGTGGGCATAACATCAATTCATTTACTCTTACATATACGGACAATGATGTCATTAATATATTTTGCAAAGATAGTTTTGTCCACAAAATGATTTACATCTATCAACACTTTCATAAGTAGTATAGCCTAAAATATATACATACCACACGCTCACACTTGGTCGTCCTAACATCCGTAGAGTCTGGTATAGAATGTGAATGAAGCCGTAAGCAGAGTAAGGACCGAGTAGTTGATGTCATTACTCCTAGAGCTATCAAACCGCTGTGTATACTCTAGAACCACTAGAGTTCCCTCAACAATGGCGACGCACTAACTAAAATATATCAAGAAACTCTCAAATACCTCCTCAGAATAGCGATATCTACTAACTAACACCAAGAAACTTGGTTAGCCTCGGAGTTGATATTCCCGCATAGATTACCAATCAATAAACAACTAGGTCAAACTTAGTTTGATTCCAACAATACCTGACGCAAGCTCTCTTCCACCTGACCTCCTAGTGCCTCGCCTCCGCAACGATCTCTGCAATCGTAAGCCACCTGGCAGGGAAGGTCAAGAACAACTCTACCTCGTCCAAGTATGTCGAATAAGAAGTAATATGCGGATGTAATACTGAGACGAACCGACAGCAAAATCAAGGATGGCAAACACAATGCCCAAAACGCCCGTCAATAGTTACGGTTAGATAATTGTTCACAAATGATTTACGAAATCTTCACGTGCAACGGAAGTGCAAGGCACGTGGAAGGTACGTGCAAATTGCTAGTGGCTTTAAAAATACCATGGTAGCGGCCCTTTTCCTTTACAACATCAAAATTTTCCAATTTAAACAAAATTTTAACTTTTACAGACGGTCTTTTAGCGACTGAATTCCGTTGTTTTCCGTCACTAAAAGTACTTCTACATATAGGTAAATTCTTTTAGAGACAGGCTTTTAGTAGCAAAATTAATGTCGCTAGACACTTATGTTACAGGCTCGTAGCGACAAAAATTCTGTCGCCAAAAGTTTTTTTTTAAAAAACAATTTCAAAAAATTCCGAAATTCGGCAAAATATAAAAAATAGCTTGGTGACAAAATATTCCGTCGCTAAACGTAATTAATTCCTTCGATAGAAGTAACATTTTTGTCGACAAATTACATTATTATGTCCCTAATCTTTTAACGACGAGGTTATTACCAACAGACTTTTACTGACAGAAATTCCATATATAAGAGTCTTAACCGATGGATTTTGGGTCTTTGGCACAGAAAAGTCCGTCGCTGAAGACTGTTTTTGTTGTAGTGTTCCATTACATGGGGTTAGTTCCACGAAAATTTTACAGAAAAATGCACACACAGACACACAAAAAAATATTATATATATATATATATATATATATATATATATATATTAACGTATAAATGCACATTAACGTTGGCAGAGCATCCTGCATATCAAGATAAAGAGTCTTCTATATATGTGACATAACATCCATTCATTTACTCTTACAGATAAAGTAAATGATGTCATTAACATATTTTGCGAAGATAGTTTTCTCTAGAAAATGATTTACATTTATCCACACTTTTATAAGTAGTATAGGGTAAAATATATACATACCACACGCTCACACTTGGTCGTCCTGAGAGCCGTATCGTCTGGTATCGAACATGAATGAAGCTGTAAGTAGCGTAAGGGTCGAGTAGTTGATGTCATCACTCCTGGCGGTATCAAACCGCAGTGTATACTCTAGCAACGCTTGAGTTCCCTGAACAATGGCGACGTACTAACTAAAATATGTCAAGAAATCTCAAATACCTCCTCAGAATAGCGATATCTACTAACACCAAGAAACTTGGTTTGCCACGGAGTTGATATTCCCACATAGACTACCAATCAAAAAATAACTTGGTTGAACTTAGTTGGATTCCAACAATACCTGACGCATGGTCTTTTCCACCTGACCTCCAAGTGCCTCGCCTCAGCAACGATTTCAGCAATCGCAAGCCACCTGGCAGGCAAGGTCAAGAACAACTCTACCTCGTCCAAGTATGTCGTATGAGAAGTAATATGCAGAAGTAATATCGAGATGAACCTGCAGTAAAATTAAGGATGGGAAATAACAATGCCCAAAACGCCTGTCAATAGTTGCGGTTAGATAATTGCTCACAAATGATTTATGAAATCTTCATGTGCAACGGACGTGCAAGGCACGTGCAAGGTATG
>JAVXUO010001559.1:0-20000 GCA_033065855.1 Escallonia rubra | reverse complement strand
GTTGAATCGACGATATAAATATAATTTGCCCATGTTCTCAGGTGTGGTCTTATGAACACCTTGCTCCCGGTTCACCGACGCGTAGGGATGAAATCGATAGAGTGTGGCCTCGGTTGCGTGCTTGGGAGTACAGCCGGAAGAATAGCCACTACCGCAGGAGACTCGATCCCCATCACAACATCACGTTCTATCGAGGGGAGTTCGACCGCCTATCTCCGGGCCAATTGCGTTGGGCACCGTACATACGTTTGGCGCGACGGGTAGAAGAGTCGTTCGTCTTCACGCTCTCCGGGTTGCAGCGCACACCCCTCATCCACTTCGAGGTCGCAGAGTGGCAGCTGCCAGACCGAGCAATGCGCCATTTTGAGTTGGAGCAGGGTTTGCCCGCCGGTGCCCCAGATATGAGGGTTAACAAGGACCCACCGGATGTCGGGTGGTTTGGCAAGGCCAATGCGCAAGAATTGTGCGCGGCCGAACTAGAGCTCTGGACTTCTTGGCAGGACACACTGGCGGCCATCGTCTCGGAGCCGGACCCCGTTATCAGCATCGCGGAGTACGATGAGTGGTACTCCCGCATCACGCGGAGGAGAGTAGCCCCAGTGAACTTTGAACGCGGGGCGAGGTATGCGCCTAGGGGTCAGATCGACGAGCGTATGGCATACAATCTCGTAAGTTGCCCAACTTGTCTTGAATATAAATGTCTGATTAAAGTTACTTATTTGTTATCTCTTTGGATGTAGGTTAATGCCTCGCTTGCATTCTTCCAGAAGTTGAGTGAGCGGAAGGATCTGATGAGCGCAATGGGCGAGGATCTTCGCCAACAGGCTGCTGCACTGGCTATAGGCTGCGGGAATTTTGTGCGGCAAGCATCGGGACAGTCTTCGGTCGACAGCCCGGGAATGGGTTATACGGGCGCCAACCCGTATAACGTTGATCCCTCCGGGCAAGCTTCAGGGGTGAGCCAGGGAGTTGGTGGTCCCTCTGTACCGGGGATGGGACATGCTCAAGCGTCGTGGGCCGATTACAGCGGCCCGACCTTCGATTTGTTCCCGGAACCCCAACCCCTCTCTCAGAGTCAAGTCACGCAAGAATGGCCTTACGGTTTCAACGAGGCACTGCCCATTGTCCCGTGGGCGGGACCACTTGGCGGCCCCGAAGGGCAATATCAGCCGGCAGAAGAAATGGCCGGCGAGCAATATCAGCCGGCCGGGGCCCCCGAAGGCGATTATCAGCCGGCCGGGGCCCCCTAAGGGGATTATCAGCCGGCCGATCCGTTGGTTGGAGGCCAATTTCTTCCGTCGCCCTTGCCCCCCGGCGGAGGGCAAGAGCAACCGGTCGACCCCCGAGGACAATATCCGAAAGGGCATCCAGTCAGGCCCCTGAAGCCGCATAAACATGACCTAATCCATCACCGTTATTTTAGCAGCCCCCCCCCCCAGACGGAGCGTCATATGACGTGGATAACCCGCAGGGCTTGGATTACAGTGTCTCGTGGAGAGAACTGTCCACCCTGGCGCCGGGAATGTGGTTAGACAACTTTGTCATCTCGCACAACGCGCACATTCTGCGGTAAAGGAGTCGGGAGCAGCCTAACTACGGTCCGCGCATTTTTATCCTCGATGCCTACTTTCATGGTATGCTAGTACAAGAGTTTAACGACTGGGACAAGGTGAGGAAGCAGGCGAGAAGGGCGAATGCCCCCCTCACGTGGAGACCGTCCGCTAACCTGCAAGCATATCTTGCTCGGCCGAGTCCAGAGAGCGCAGGTGTGGCGGATGTGTTTCTAATCCGAGCTATAGTGAATGCCCACTGGTTCTTGATTTGCTATGAACCGGCAACGAATACCGTATCAGTCCTCGATAGTCTCTACGATGATACGGACGTGATTGGTGTGATTGAAATGTATTGAGGCTTAGGGATGTTGGATGCCATGGTAAGATCCTGTTTACTTCTTATTGTAACTTGCATATTGTAGAACTGATTAATCTTATTATGTTCGCTATGTTTAATGTTTAATGCTTATTATGTGTCTCGCAGAATCTATTTTCTGGAATGGTCAATAGTAAACGTCGTCGAGAGAACCGACATAGTCCAGTGATCCCGTCGCGCGGGACGCAGCTTGTTTTCCGATTGAAGAGGAGTAGGCCCAAGCAACTTAATTCCTCGGACTGCGGCGTCTTCGTCTGCATGTACATGGATTACATCTGTCGGTCGGAGAGCCTCAAGAAGACCGTCTGGAGCCAAGAATGCTTAGACTGCTTTAGGTATAGGATGGCTTGGCAAATTATCAATGGCCGGCCTAGAGCTATTAGATATATTGTAAATCCGTGTAATTGACAATGTTTGCGTATAATAACATTATATTCACTTTTTTAATTGTCCTTAAACTTCTTGAATCTTATCGTTGAATGCGATTGATGATTTCATCTGTGTTGACTGAGATGTGATCGTTGTTGAATGCGATTGATTTGATTCACTGATATCGTTGTGTTGTTGAGTTGAGTGTTTTATTTGTTCTGTGTGATTTGCTTTCACCAAGGGGAAACAAAGTGTAAAAACCAAGTGAGACTGTTTCTGTTGGACTGTCCGCTATAACATAGATAGGGCATAAAAAAAACTATGTGTTGGGGAGTCTGCCTTCTGCTTGGCTGTCCGCGATATAGTACAGCGGACGTAGATAGGGCCGAAAAAAAACTAAGTGTTGGGGAGCCTTCCTTCTGCTTGGCTGTCCGCGATATAGTATAGCGGACGTAGATAGGGCCGAAAAAAAACTAAGTGTTGGGGAGCCTTCCTTCTGCTTGGCTGTCCGCTATATAGTACAGCGGACGTAGATAGGGCCGAAAAAAAACTAAGTGTTGGGGAGCCTTCCTTCTGCTTGGCTGTGCTATATAGTACAGCGGACGTAGATAGGGCCGAAAAAAAGACTAAATGTTGGGGAGTCTTCCTTCTGCTTGGCTGTCCGCTATATAGTACAGCGGACGTAGATAGGGCCGAAAAAAAAACTAAGTGTTAGGGAGTCTTCCTTCTGCTTAGATGTCCGCTATATAGTACAGCGGACGTAGATAGGGCCGAAAAAAAAACTAAGTGTTGGGGAGTCTTCCTTTTGCTTGGCTGTCCGCTATACTATATAGCGGACGTAGATAGGGAAAAAAAATTTAAGTGTTGGGGAGTCTTCTTTCTGCTTGGCTGTCCGCTATATAGTATAGCGGACGTAGATAGGGCCAAAAATAAACTAAGTTTTGGGGAGTCTTCCTTCTGCTTGGTTGTCCGCTATACTATATAGCGGACGTAGATAGGGCAAAAAAAAAAACTAAGTGTTGGGGAGTCTTCTTTCTGCTTGGCTGTCCGCTATATAGTATAGCGGACGTAGATAGGGCCGAAAAAAAACTAATTGTTGGGGAGTCTTCCTTCTGCTTGGCAAAAAAACTATTCGCGCACACTTTATAGCCAAATTCATAGCTTGCGAAAAATGTTGTAATTGTTTTGGTCACTTTTTTTTTGCTCATTGCACCTTAGGCACGCTATATAGCCCATTTCTATGAATTTCGGCAAAAAATGAGACAAATTATTTTTTTGGTTTTTCTATGAAGGGCCTACTCGCGCACACTTTAGCGCCAAATTCATAGCTTGCGAAAAATGTTGGAATTTTTTATGTCACTTTTTTTTTTGCTCATTGCACCTTAGGCATGCTAGTTACCCCATTATAGTATGACAGATGTAGTTAGAAACATAAATTCCCAACATTTTACATGCTTCAAAAGACGGGATTCGCTAATTAGAATGACATGTGGATAAGTGCCGGTTGGAATGAAATCCTAACATGCAGTAGGAAGTGATATATATATATATCACTCTTCATTTGACATATAATCATCAGATAAGTACTGATCATTAGTTAAAATATTGTTTATCTCGTTTGATTTGAGCTGCCTCCCACTAACCTCGGCCATTTCTTCTGCAAGTTGAAGCATATAAAATCGTTTTCTACGCAGCAACATCCGGTTATTCTCCATACGAATTTGGCGCACAGCTTTCTTACACTGTTTTACATTACGCCGCGACATAGTAAGTGAACGACGTTGCGGCACAGGTGCTCTCAGCGTGGTGAGATCTTGGTGTAGCGCTTTTAATTCCTTAACTCGATATGCCTATTCTCTCCGTAAACCGCAATAATACTCTCTGGGATCCGTGTACTTCACTTCTTTGTAGTCGTCGTTCCTTTCACTATTCTTTGCGTCCAACTTTGCGTTACTCATCAAGCTATGTTAATACATTACGTACAGAATGGTCTTATCGGATGAATGAATATGAGGTCTTAGTAGCTGATTTACGGAGCATGAATATACCCATACCTCGACAAAAGGCAATCAACATGCCTCGAATTACGCACATGGAGCTTGAAAGGGCACTGCATCGAATACGTGAGGAAAATAATAGAATGAGAGTTCGTCAAAGTAGGCATAACTTACGTCGTATGGCACGTGATGCACATGAAGATGGCAACAACAATGAAGCCCAAGTATACTGGAACATGAGCTTCGAAGAAGGAAATGTTTCCGATGCTCCAGTTTCAGATGAAGATGACTGAAGATAGAGTTCTTCTAAGGCTATAAGGCCTCCGCTTAGGCCGGGGTTCGGGAAGGTCGGAACTAAGTGTCTGGTCCGTGCCAACCATTTTCTGGTCCAAGTTGCAGACAACCATTTTTCTCTCCTAGGTCCGCTATATAGTATAGCGGACATCCCCGCACAGAGGGAAAGTCTCCACCATTTAGTTTTTTTTCCTCCTATCTATGTCCGCTATATAGTATAGCGGACAGTCCCGCAGAATACATGACCAAGCTTACGTCATAGAGGTGCCAGCAGATCATTGTCTGCAACTTGGACCAGAAAATGGTTGGCACAAACCAGACACTTAGTTCCGACCTTCCCGAACCCCGGCCTAAGCGGAGGCCTTATGTCTGCTATGTAGTAGAGCTAGACGTTGTAGCGTAATGCAGTTTTAATAAATTGGCGCCCAAAGGCTTGTTTTAGTCGCATTGTAGCATAATGCTATTTTAATAAATTGGCGCCCCGAAGACTTGTTTTGGCGTCAGAATCAACAATCTCAATATCGATAAACAATAAATAACGTACGATTCGCAATCAACAATCTCAATATACCGAGGGAATCTCAAACGACACAATTAACGTACGATTCACAATCAACGATCTCAATATATCGAGGGAATCTCAAACGACACAATTAAGCACAATTAAGCGAGGAAAAAATTTGAAACACAATGAACAAGAACATAAATTAATTTATTAATAATAAATTAGGGTTCACATTGGGGGAAAGAATTTTTTTCACAAGTGCTCCGATCAAAGATTACAACTTGAAAATCCCACCACCCAAGGTGTTCAAACACTACAAAGTCCCCGAGTTCGAGGCCATGCTGGCGCACGAAGACGTTCCAACCCTCTGCGAATTGCTTTTTTTGGGGTCGGCCGGGCTTCAGCTTGATTTCAACCTGCCATGCCCCCTTGCGGCTATATAATCTTGCACTGTCATGAATTGTTGTAAATTGATTGGTCAAGGCTTCCGGTATGTCCTAACAAACACAATACAAAAAATAGGTTAGTTTTTAACCAAAAGATCAAACCTTTAACACACGAAAATACAGAGAAAGAGGGATGGCCTACAAGTTCATTCTCAAACCCCGGCATCATGACTTTGAAAAAGTGTTTGCCTGCCAGGTGCAAGTTGCCAATAAAATCGTAGGTGGTCTCCGATCCAGAAGCCATCGAGGTCGGCGTTGAGGGGAGGACGGTTTATCGCCGGAGTTGTGGGTCACCGGAGATGTGGGTCGCCGGAGATGGAGTAGCGGCCTGGGCTAGATGTTCGAGACAGAGAGAGTGCCCTCAGCGGACTGATAACAGCTGATTGCCGATATGATTAATATATATAATAGGATAGAGTTATCCGCTACATTGTATAGCGGACATAAAAGAATACCAAAAGTTTTTTTCGATGACGTCCGCTATATTGTATAGCGGACATAAAAGAAGACCAAAAGTTTTACTGCGATGACGTCCGCTATATTGTATAGCGGACGTAAAAGAAGAAGAAAAGTTTTACTGCGATGACGTCCGCGATATTGTATAGCGGACGTAAAAGAAGACGAAAAGTTTTACTGCGATGACGTCCGCTATATTGTATAGCGGACATAAAAGAAGACCAAAACTTTTACTGCTCATGACGTCCGTTATATTGTATAGCAGACATAAAAGAAGACCAAAAGTTTGCCTGCGATGACGTCCGCTACATTGTATAGCGGACGGGGCTTACAAAAAAAAATGAAATAAAGACTTTAGATTTGATTCGATGGCCTCTCATAGGTCCATTTTTTAAAAATTTCAGTATTCGGTCGAAAAATTATCCTTCCGAAAATTATTACAAATGTCATAAAGTTGTACAAAAAATTAAAGGTCCACTGCAGCTTGTTCGTCCTCATCTTCGGCGTCACCTTCTTCCCCGTCTTGCAAACCCCCTGAACTTATCCCCAGTGCCTTGTAATGGTTCCGCTTGTCGTGGTCGGTCATTTTGTTGCACAATGCACACCTTCGCAGCTTTTTAGGTTGAGTTGCCGTTTCAATAGAGCTTTTCATCCGCGTAGATCTCTTGCGGCCTTTCGTTTGCGATATAATTGGATCCAACAAACGGATATCATTGTCGTCTTCCTCCCCCGGCTCGTCATCTTCTGATACCCCCGTCGTAGGCTCGGTGTCAATCGCATTGGTGACTGAAGCTGCTTCCAACTGGTCGACGATGGGCTCTTGCTGCTGAGCTACCTCGAGGAGATGTTTATAACCGACCATTGAAGCAGCAGCCTTTACGGACAAACGGGTGAAACTCGTCACCAGATGATTATACCGCAACGTCTCCGATTCTTCAAAGTCAGTATACGGGTGCTCCGGAAAGGCAATGGTACCGTGCAACCTGTTAGCACCTTTCGTCCACCGTGGCAAGACGTATTTATCGGGGATTGTCCTGATATTCTTCTGGGTGAAAAAGCGCAGAATGTGTCTACACAGGATGCCATGGAACTCAAACTTCTTGCAAACACATGTCACCGAGTCCGTCAATGTGTCGTGGCTCACCGTATACATTCTGCGCAGCTTCTCAGGAACGAGGTCATTCACGAGCGAATAAACCTTGTACTCACGCGTAGACTTTTCTGCCACCTTGTTTATAGAGTACGTCCCGATTTCTGCAACTCTACTTGGTATAGCAAGAAGATCTCCTTCGTATAGACTTTGGCACCGTTCAGCTCCAGCGGGGTCTCAAGCAACCTTCTCCTCTGTTTGTACGTGGTTGCAAAGTCTGCAGCCCTTTCTTTCACGAACAACGACGCAACCGCTTTCTGTGCGGATGTGACGAAACTCTTCAAATTGGTAGCTGTACCCACGTAACTATCGAACGTGGCATTCATAGATTCACTCCTGCCCGTCGTTTTCATGCCCGCAGAAAAATGCCTCCTCGTGTAAACGCCAATCCATTGCTCTTTGAGCTCGTACAAGTGCTGGAGCCACCCGTTGTCTTGCAATGAGTAATCCTGAACAAGCTTTTCCCACCTCTCCTCAAATTCCTCAATCGTTAACGACTTGCTAACGCACGTGTCAAAATCCTGTTTAAAGTCTGGAAACTTTGCGTACACGTGATGCAAACGTTCGGGGTATTTGTTGCTTATGTGCCAAGTGCACAAGTTGTGTCGAGTATCTGGGAAGACGGTGGCAATAGCCTTCTTCATTGCCAAATCTTGATCGGTGATGATAACGTTGGGTGCTTTGAAGTTCATGGCTTCCAGCCACACACTAAACAACCATTCAAAAGAACTCTCGCTCTCGTCCCTTAACAAGGCGAACCCGAACAGGATGGAGTGATAATGATGATTGACCCCCGTGAAAGGGGCAAACGGCATCGAGTACTTGTTGGTACGGTATGTGGTGTCGAAAGTCACGACATCCCCAAAATGCTTATAAGCAAGCCTCGAACGACCGTCGACCCAAAAAATTGTGCTAACTCGATGCTCGTCGTCAAGTTTATAATCGAAGGTAAACTGCGGGTCCTCCATCTGCATCCGCTTCAATAGGCTCATTGTGGCTTGAGCATCATTGAGGTCATACGCGGCTCGTCTATGGGTTCGGACCGCGTTGCGAACGTCTGTCGTGTTAAAGTTTAAATTTTGAATTCCCCCGGCCTGTTCAGCAAGAACATTAATCATGTCGGTAGGTCCTAGCCGCGCATCGCTCATTGTGTGAATGAGGCTCCTCGCGACCTTTCCCATCTTCTTGTGTTGATGCATCTGACTCACCTTAGAAGGGGTTACTAACGGGTGATTGTGTGCCAGTTCCAGGCTGCTAATAAGCCAATGATCTTGCTTGGCTTTATAGCTTACGAACATCTTGACCTGGCAATTCGTTCGCGCAAAGAAGTCCCGTCTTCTGCGCGAATATCCTATTTCGTCATCACTGTCCTCGTTGCCTACGCGTGTCTCATTTTGCACTGGGTTTCTGCCCCTATGGCACTCGTATAAGCGAGAGCATATCTTTCTCGTTATGTTGCTCGTTCTTGAAGTCTTTATTCTAATGCCAAATCCAACCCTCAATGAATACGCTCGGAAACATTCTCCAGCTTCCTCCAATGTTTGAAAGGTTCGTCCTAGATACGGATCACTAGCATCTACGGGGGTGTTGGAGCTCGACACGAAATCAGACATTGTGAAACAGCTCCCTATATGTAGAAATATAGACTACGCTTAACAATCAAATGACATTTTCAACTGAAAATATTACCTAAAAATTATCTTGACGAATAGACAAATTTAAGATGACAAATATACCATATACATAATCTCAAAAGTCTCCCATTTTGCTAATTATAGATTTATTGAACATAACAAATTAAAATTACTAAGAGCGTTAGACAAATTCATCATGCCAAAATACAACAAACGTATCTCAAAAAATTCGAATTTAAATAGGATAGATGTGCCGAAGTTAGCGCCCCTCAAAAAAATTAAAATTAACTACAATAAACTTCTTTAAAGTTAACAAATTACTTTCTAGAACATCATCAAAAATCTATATTTTGTTGCCCAAAAAAAAAATATATACTTTATTAGTCAATCCACCCAGAAAATATTTGAGATCAGAAACTTACCTTGCTTGAGTGAAGAAGATTGAAGCAAGTTTTACTCGAAGCTTGAGGGGAGCCGAAAATGGAAGCAAGTGAATCCGAAGGAGAAGAAAATTTTGCGGAAAGAGCTGAGAATCAGGAACTTTGGGGTATACGGGAAGCGCCTGTCCGCGATACTGTATAGCGGAAATTATTCCCGACACTCTGACACGTGCAGAAATAAAGTCCCTGAAAGTCAGGTCCTGACATGACCTAACAGCTGTCAGGTCCGCTACACTGTATAGCGGATACCTTTTTTGTTGTCTCGTGTTAGGCAGGGGTCAGGTGTTAGCCTAGGGACATCCGCCATACAGTATGGCGGACGTCTTTTTGCTGTCTCCCATCAGGACTTTAATGTCGTCCGCCATACAGTGTAGCGGACAGGCGCGGAGGGGCAATTTGGTAAAAAAAACCATCCGCCATACTGTATGGCAGACGACTGACAGCTTTTGAAAAATGCGCGATCTGGGCCGTCCATCTTTCGGGATGGACGGTCAGATCGCATTTGCAACTTCTCCTATTTTGCACACGCTCTCAACGGATCAGCTCCCATATATATATATATATATATATATATATATATGAAACACTCCAGTTATGGGTGTTTCAAAAGTTTTTATATAAGATACACTTTGTCCATTTTTACGAGTTTTATTATATAGAGGACCTATTAATTTGCTAAGATCTTTAAAATAAATTCTAGCTTGGTTAACTAATCCTAAGAATGCTTGAATTTGTTTTAAACCTTCTAATTTATCAGGAAAGTCTAAAATCTTTTTAGCTATATGTTCTTGTAATTTTATCTTGCCGTTTCCTATTTTCATTCCTAGGAATTTTACATTTGTTTTAAATAATTCTTCCTTTTTCTTGCTTAAAATTAAACTGTGTTTGTTGAATAGTTTAAAAACTACTCTGTTAACAAATTTTTGATTTCAAAATGATTATGCTTACTTCAGGATTTAACCAGATTTCAAATCGATTATGCTTCTAAAACGGACTTTCAAAGTTTTGCTTAAAGGATTTAAACAAAAGTGGGAGTGAGTCTTTTAGGGTTAGTTCCCGAGTGATAGCGTTGAAAACCCGTTGACTAACGCATGCCCTGAGTTTTCTCAAAAAAAGAAAGAACTTTGGTAGTTCAACCTAGCATCCTGAAATTTAATCCGATTTTAGTTCTTTTAAGCTTTCAGGAATCTGAATTGTATATATATATATATATATATATATATATGGGAGCTGATCCGTTGAGAGCGTGGGCAAAATAGGAGAAGTTGCAAGCGCGATCTGACCGTCCATCCCGAAAGATGGACGGCCCAGATCGCGTCTTTTTCGAAAGCTGTCAGTCGTCCGCCATACAGTATGGCGGACGGGTTTTTTTTACCTTATTGCCCCTCCGCGCCTGTCCGCTACACTGTATGGCGGACGACATTAAAGTCCTGATGGGAGACAGCCAAAAGACGTCCGCGATACTGTGTAGCGGACGTCCCCCAGGCCTTTTTGCCCCTCCACACCGTACGCTATACTATATCCCGGACGAAATTGATGTCCTGACACAAGACAGCAAAAAAGGTATCCGCTATACAGTGTATCGGACCTTGCCTAGGCTGACACCTGTTAGTCGGACCTTGCCTAGGCTGACACCTGTCAGCTCCTGTCAGGACCTTATTTCAGGGATGTCAGGAATAATTTCCACTATACAGTATCGCGCACAGGCTTTTCCCGTATAACCCCAAAGTTCCCTGATTCTCAGCTCTTTCGGCAAAATTTTCTTCTCCTTCGGATTCACTTGCTTCCATTTTCGGCTCCCCTCAAGGTTCGAGTAAAACTTGCTTCAATCTTCTTCAGTCAAGCAAGGTAAGTTTCTGATCTCAAATATTTTCTGGGTGGATTGACTGATAAAGTATATTTTTTAGAAATTAATTTGTTAACTTTAATGAAGTTTATTGTAGTTAATTTTAATTTTTTTGAGGGGCGCTAACTTCGGCACATCTATCCTATTTAAATTCGAATTTTTTGAGATACGTTTGTTGTATTTTGGCATGATGAATTTGTCTATTTATCTTAGTAATTTTAATTTGTTATGTTCAATAAATCTATAATTAGCAAAATGGGAGACTTTTGAGATTATGTATATGGTATATTTGTCATCTTAAATTTGTGTATTCGTCAAGATAATTTTTAGGTAATATTTTCAGTTGAAAATGTCATTTGATTGTTAAGCGTAGTCTATATTTCTACATATAGGGAGCTGTTTCACAATGTCTGATTTCGTGTCGAGCTCCAACACCCCCGTAGATGCTAGTGATCCGTATCTAGGACGAACCTTTCAAACATTGGAGGAAGCTGGAGAATGTTTCCGAGCGTATTCATTGAGGGTTGGATTTGGCATTAGAATAAAGACTTCAAGAACGAGCAACATAACGAGAAAGATATGCTCTCGCTTATACGAGTGCCATAGGGGCAGAAACCCAGTGCAAAATGAGACACGCGTAGGCAACGATGACAGTGATGACGAAATAGGATATTCGCGCAGAAGACGGGACTTCTTTGCGCGAACGAATTGCCAGGTCAAGATGTTCGTAAGCTATAAAGCCAAGCAAGATCATTGGCTTATTAGCAGCCTGGAACTGGCACACAATCACCCGTTAGTAACCCCTTCTAAGGTGAGTCAGATGCATCAACACAAGAAGATGGGTAAGGTCGCGAGGAGCCTCATTCACACAATGAGCGATGCGCGGCTAGGACCTACCGACATGATTAATGTTCTTGCTGAACAGGCCGGGGGAATTCAAAATTTAAACTTTAACACGACAGACGTTCGTAACGCGGTCCGAACCCATAGACGAGCCGCGTATGACCTCAATGATGCTCAAGCCACAATGAGCCTATTGAAGCGGATGCAGATGGAGGACCCGCAGTTTACCTTCGATTATAAACTTGACGACGAGCATCGAGTTAGCACAATTTTTTGGGTCGACGGTCGTTCGAGGCTTGCTTATAAGCATTTTGGGGATGTCGTGACTTTCGACACCACATACCGTACCAACAAGTACTCGATGCCGTTTGCCCCTTTCACGGGGGTCAATCATCATTATCACTCCATCCTGTTCGGGTTCGCCTTGTTAAGGGACGAGAGCGAGAGTTCTTTTGAATGGTTGTTTAGGGTGTGGCTGGAAGCCATGAACTTCAAAGCACCCAACGTTATCATCACCGATCAAGATTTGGCAATGAAGAAGGCTATTGCCACCGTCTTCCCAGATACTCGACACAACTTGTGCACTTGGCACATAAGCAACAAATACCCCGAACGTTTGCATCACGTGTACGCAAAGTTTCCAGACTTTAAACAGGATTTTGACACGTGCGTTAGCAAGTCGTTAACGATTGAGGAATTTGAGGAGAGGTGGGAAAAGCTTGTTGAGGATTACTCATTGCAAGACAACGGGTGGCTCCAGCACTTGTACGAGCTCAAAGAGCAATGGATTGGCGTTTACACGAGGAGGCATTTTTCTGCGGGCATGAAAACGACGGGCAGGAGTGAATCTATGAATGCCACGTTCGATAGTTACGTGGGTACAGCTACCAATTTGAAGAGTTTCGTCACATCCGCACAGAAAGCGGTTGCGTCGTTGTTCGTGAAAGAAAGGGCTGCAGACTTTGCAACCACGTACAAACAGAGGAGAAGGTTGCTTGAGACCCCGCTGGAGCTGAACGGTGCCAAAGTCTATACGAAGGAGATCTTCTTGCTATACCAAGTAGAGCTGCAGAAATCGGGACGGTACTGTATAAACAAGGTGGCAGAAAAGTCTACGCGTGAGTACAAGGTTTATTCGCTCGTGAATGACCTCGTTCCTGAGAAGCTGCGCAGAATGTATACGGTGAGCCACGACACATTGACGGACTCGGTGACATGTGTTTGCAAGAAGTTTGAGTTCCATGGCATCCTGTGTAGACACATTCTGCGCTTTTTCACCCAGAAGAATATCAGGACAATCCCCGATAAATACGTCTTGCCACGGTGGACGAAAGGTGCTAACAGGTTGCACGGTACCATTGCCTTTCCGGAGCACCCGTATACTGACTTTGAAGAATCGGAGACGTTGCGGTATAATCATCTGGTGACGAGTTTCACCCGTTTGTCCGTAAAGGCTGCTGCTTCAATGGTCGGTTATAAACATCTCCTCGAGGTAGCTCAGCAGCAAGAGCCCATCGTCGACCAGTTGGAAGCAGCTTCAGTCACCAATGCGATTGACACCGAGCCTACGACGGGGGTATCAGAAGATGACGAGCCAGGGGAGGAAGACGACAATGATATCCGGCCGTTGGATCCAATTATATCGCAAACGAAAGGCCGCAAGAGATCTACGCGGATGAAAAGCTCTATTGAAACGGCAACTCAACCTAAAAAGCTGCGAAGGTGTGCATTGTGCAACAAAATGACCGACCACGACAAGCGGAACCATTACAAGGCACTGGGGATAAGTTCAGGGGGTTTGCAAGACGGGGAAGAAGGTGACGCCGAAGATGAGGACGAACAAGCTGCAGTGGACCTTTAATTTTTTGTATAAGTTTGACATTTGTAATAATTTTCGGAGGGATAATTTTTCGACCGAATACTGGAATTTTTAAAAAATGGACCTATGAGAGGCCATCGAATCAAATCTAAAGTCTTTATTAATTTTTTTTTGTAAGCCCCGTCCGCTATACAATGTAGCGGACGTCATCGCAGGCAAACTTTTGGTCTTCTTTTATGTCCGCTATACAATGTAGCGGACGTCATCGCAGAAAAACTTTTGGTCTTCTTTTATGTCCGCTATACAATATAGCGGACGTCATCGCAGAAAAACTTTTGGTCTTCTTTTATGTCCGCTATACAATGTAGCGGATAACTCTATCCTATTATATATATTAATCATATCGGGCAATCAGCTGTTATCAGTCCGCTGAGGGCACTCTCTCTGTCTCGAACATCTAGCCCAGGCCGCTACTCCATCTCCGGCGACCCACATCTCCGGTGACCCACAACTCCGGCGATAAACCGTCCTCCCCTCAACGCCGACCTCGATGGCTTCTGGATCGGAGACCACCTACGATTTTATTGGCAACTTGCACCTGGCAGGCAAACACTTTTTCAAAGTCATGATGCCGGGGTTTGAGAATGAACTTGTAGGCCATCCCTCTTTCTCTGTATTTTCGTGTGTTAAAAGTTTGATCTTTTGGTTAAAAACTAACCTATTTTTTGTATTGTGTTTGTTAGGACATACCGGAAGCCTTGACCAATCAATTTACAACAATTCATGACAGTGCAAGATTATATAGCCGCAAGGGGGCATGGCAGGTTGAAATCAAGCTGAAGCCCGGCCGACCCCAAAAAAAGCAATTCGCAGAGGGTTGGAACGTCTTCGTGCGCCAGCATGGCCTCGAACTCGGGGACTTTGTAGTGTTTGAACACCTTGGGTGGTGGGATTTTCAAGTTGTAATCTTTGATCGGAGCACTTGTGAAAAAAATTCTTTCCCCCAATGTGAACCCTAATTTATTATTAATAAATTAATTTATGTTCTTGTTCATTGTGTTTCGAAATTTTTCCTCGCTTAATTGTGCTTAATTGTGTCGTTTGAGATTCCCTCGATATATTGAGATCGTTGATTGTGAATCGTACGATAATTGTGTCGTTTGAGATTCCCTCGGTATATTGAGATCGTTGATTGTGAATCGTACGTTATTTATTGTTTATCGATATTGAGATTGTTGATTCTGACGCCAAAACAAGTCTTCGGGGCGCCAATTTATTAAAACAGCATTATGCTACAATGCGACTAAAACAAGCCTTTGGGCGCCAATTTATTAAAACTGCATTACGCTACAACGTCTAGCTCTACTACATAGCGGACATAAGGCCTCCGCTTAGGCCGGGGTTCGGGAAGGTCGGAACTAAGTGTCTGGTTCGTGCCAACCATTTTCTGGTCCAAGTTGCAGACAATGATCTGCTGCACCACTATGACGTAAGATCCTCAGCTGTGCACCTTTCTGCTTGGTCATGTATTCTGCGGGGCTGTCCGCTATACTATATAGCGGACATAGATAGGAGAAAAAAAACTAAGTGTTGGAGACTTTCCCTCTGCGGGGCTGTCCGCTATACTATATAGCGGACCTAGGAGAGAAAAATGGTTGTCTGCAACTTGGACCAGAAAATGGTTGGCACGGACCAGACACTTAGTTCCGACCTTCCCGAACCCCGGCCTAAGCGGAGGCCTTATAGCCTTAGAAGAACTCGATCTTCAGTCATCTTCATCTGAAACTGGAGCATCGGAAACATTTCCTTCTTCGAAGCTCATGTTCCAGTATACTTGTGCTTCATTGTTGTTGCCATCTTCATGTGCATCACGTGCCATACGACGTAAGTTATGCCTACTTTGACGAACTCTCATTCTATTATTTTCCTCACGTATTCGATGCAGTGCCCTTTCAAGCTCCATGTGCGTAATTCGAGGCATGTTGATTGCCTTTTGTCGAGGTATGGGTATATTCATGCTCCGTGAATCAGCTACTAAGACCTCATATTCATTCATCCGATAAGACCATTCTGCACGTAATGTATTAACATAGCTTGATGAGTAACGCAAACTTGGACGCAAAGAATAGTGAAATTCATCTTCGCCCGCCCAGTAACGACCCATTGCTTCAAAAATATCTCGTGGAGTATATGACATTTCCAGAGTTGTTATGAAATTGGGAGTATATCACTCTATGCCCTTTGCCCTACGTGCAATGCATGTACTTATATATACTTTGAAACGGGACCACTTTATGAGATGCTACAGGTTCAACTTTATGAGATGTGACAAGCCTCTGCAATAGACTAGAGACTTGTCTATTGCAGAAGAGACTTGTCTTGTCACCAAAGACTTGTCAACTTTATGACACGGGCATGCTATTGTCTCCAACTATTGTCATCTTCAATGTCCAGAGACTTGTCTTGTCACCAGAGATGGGCAGACTATTGTGTAGCTATCACACCAATATATTGTGTATGTGTGTGTGGGCTTATTTATATATGTTAGCCATGCTCATCGCTTTAGAACCGCCTAAGTTAAATGGCAGGAGTTCCTGGGAGTTCTAGTCTGCGGGGACGTGAGACTGTGTGGTTGTTGTGTGAAAGGAACGACGACTACAAAGAAGTGAAGTACACGGATCCCAGAGAGTATTATTGCGGTTTACGGAGAGAATGGGCATATCGAGTTAAGGAATCAGAAGCGCTACACCAAGATCTCACCACGCTGAGAGCACCTGTGCCGCAACGTCGTTCACTTACTATGTCGCGGCGTAATGTTAAGCAGTGTAAGAAAGCTGTGCGCCAAATTCGTATGGAGAATAACCGGATGTTGCTGCGTAGAAAACGATTTTATATGCTTCAACTTGCGGAAGAAATGGCCGAGGCTAGTGGGAGGCAGCTCAAATCAAACGAGAGAAACAATATTTTAACCAATGATCAGTACTTATCTGATGAGTATATGTCAAATGAAGAGTGATATATATATCTCTTCCTACTGCATGTTAGGATTTCATTCCAACCGGCACTTATCCACATGTCATTCTAATTAGCGAATCCCGTCTTTTGAAGCATGTAAAATGTTGGGAATTTATGTTTCTAACTACATCCGTCATACTATAATGGGGTAACTAGCATGCCTAAGGTGCAATGAGCAAAAAAAAAGTGACATAAAAAATTACAACATTTTTCGCAAGCTATGAATTTGGCGCTAAAGTGTGCGCGAATAGGCCCTTCATAGGAAAACCAAAAAAATAATTTGTCTCGTTTTTCGCCGAAATTCATAGAAATTGGCTATATAGCGTGCCTAAGGTGCAATGAGCAAAAAAAAAGTGACCAAAAAAATTACAACATTTTTCGCAAGCTATGAATTTGGCGCTAAAGTGTGCGCGAATAGGCCCTTCATAGGAAAACCAAAAAAATAATTTGTCTCATTTTTCGCCGAAATTCATAGAAATTGACTATATAGCATGCCTAAGGTGCAATGAGCAAAAAAAAAGTGACCAAAAAAATTACAACATTTTTCGCAAGCTATGAATTTGGCGCTAAAGTGTGCGCGAATAGTTTTTTTGCCAAGCAGAAGGAAGACTCCCCAACACTAAGTTTTTTTTTTGGCCCTATCTACGTCCGCTGTACTATATAGCGGACAGCCAAGCAGAAAGAAGACTCCCCAACACTTAGTTTTTTTTTGGGCCCTATCTACGTCCGTTATACTATATAGCGGACAGCCAAGCAGAAGGAAGACTCCCCAACACTAAGTTTTTTTTTCCGCCCTATCTACGTCCGCTATACTGTATAGCGGACAACCAAGCAGAAGGAAGACTCCCCAACACTTAGTTTTTTTTCCGCCCTATCTATGTTATAGCGGACAGTCCAACAGAAACAGTCTCACTTGGTTTTTACACTTTGTTTTCCCCTGGTGAAAGCAAATCACACAGAACAAATAAAACACTCAGCTCAACAACACAACGATATCAGTGAATCAAATCAATCGCATTCAACAACGATCACATCTCAGTCAACACAGATGAAATCATCAATCGCATTCAACGATAAGATTCAAGAAGTTTAAGGACAATTAAAAAAGTGAATATAATGTTATTATACGCAAACATTGTCAATTACACGGATTTACAATAAATCTAATAGCTCTAGGCCGGCCATTGATAATTTGCCAAGCCATCCTATACCTAAAGCAGTTTATGCATTCTTGGGTCCAGACGGTCTTCTTGAGGCTCTCCGACCGACAGATGTAATCCATGTACATGCAGATGAAGACGCCGCAGTCCGAGGAATTAAGTTGCCTGGGCCTAGTCCTCTTTAATCGGAGAATAAGTTGCGTATCGCCCGGTGCCCTCCCTCGACTCTCTCGAGAACGCTCTCTATTGACCATGGCAGCTAATAGATTCTGCGAGAAACAGGATAAGCATTAAATATTTAATAAGAAATAATAAGCATTAAACATTAAACATAGCAAACATAATAAGATTAATCAGTTCTACAATATGCAAGTTACAATAAGAAGTAAACAGGATCTTACCATGGCATCCAACATCCCTAAGCCTCGGTACATTTCAATCACACCAATCACGGGGGTATCATCGTAGAGACTGTCGAGGACTGATACGGTATTCGTTACCGGTTCATAGCAAATCAAGAACCAGTGGGCATTCACTATAGCTGGGATTAGAAACACATCCGCCACACTTGCGCTCTCTGGACTCGGCCGAGCAAGATATGCTTGTAGGTTAGCGGACGGTCTCCACTTGAGCTGGGCATTCGCCTTTCTCGCCTGCTTCCTCGCCTTGTCCCAGTCGTTAAACTCTTGTACTAGCATGCCATGAAAGTAAGCATCGAGGATAAAAATGCGCGGACCGTAGTTAGGCTGCTCCCGACTCCTTTGCCGCAGAATTTGCACGTAGTGCGAGATGACAAAGTTGTCTAACCAAATTCCCGGCGCCAGCGTGGACAGTTCTCTCCACGAGACATTGTAATCCAAGCCCTGCGGGTGATCCACGTCATACGACGCTCCGTCTGGGGGGGCCCGCTAAAATAACGGTGATGGATTAGGTCATGTTTATGCGGCTTCAGGGGCCTGGCTGGATGCCCTTTCGGATATTGCCCTCGGGGGTCGACCGGTTGCTCTTGCCCTCCGCCGGGGGGCAAGAGCAACGGAAGAAATTGGCCTCCAACCAACGGATCGGCCGGCTGATAATCCCCTTGGGGGCCTCGGCCGGCTGATAATCGCCTTCGGGGGCCCCGGCCGGCTGATATTGCTCGCCGGCCATTTCTTCCGCCGGCTGATATTGCCCTTCGGGGCCGCCAAGTGGTCCCGCCCACGGGACAATGGGCAGTGCCTCGTTGAAACCGTAAGGCCATTCTTGCGTGACTTGACTCTGAGAGAGGGGTTGGGGTTCCGGGAACAAATCGAAGGTCGGGCCGCTGTAATCGGCCCACGACGCTTGAGCATGTCCCATCCCCGGTACAGAAGGACCACCAACTCCCTGGCTCACCCCTGAAGCTTGCCCGGAGGGATCAACGTTATACGGGCTGGCGCCCGTATAACCCATTCCCGGGCTGTCGACCGAAGACTGTCCCGATGCTTGCCGCACAAAATTCCCGCAGCCTATAGCCAGTGCAGCAGCCTGTTGGCGAAGATCCTCGCCCATTGCGCTCATCAGATCCTTCCGCTCACTCAACTTCTGGAAGAATGCAAGCGAGGCATTAACCTACATCCAAAGAGATAACAAATAAGTAACTTTAATCAGACATTTATATTCAAGACAAGTTGGGCAACTTACGAGATTGTATGCCATACGCTCGTCGATCTGACCCCTAGGCGCATACCTCGCCCCGCGTTCAAAGTTCACTGGGGCTACTCTCCTCCGCGTGATGCGGGAGTACCACTCATCGTACTCCGCGATGCTGATAACGGGGTCCGGCTCCGAGACGATGGCCGCCAGTGTGTCCTGCCAAGAAGTCCAGAGCTCTAGTTCGGCCGCGCACAATTCTTGCGCATTGGCCTTGCCAAACCGCCCGACATCCGGTGGGTCCCTGTTAACCCTCATATCTGGGGCACCGGCTGGCAAACCCTGCTCCAACTCAAAATGGCGCATTGCTCGGTCTGGCAGCTGCCACTCTGCGACCTCGAAGTGGATGAGGGATGTGCGCTGCAACCTGGAGAGCGTGAAGACGAACGACTCTGCTACCCGTCGCGCCAAACGTATGTACGGTGC
>JAVXUO010002908.1:0-36897 GCA_033065855.1 Escallonia rubra | reverse complement strand
CTTTTGGTTAAAAACTAACGTATTTTTTGTGTTGTGTTTGTTAGGACATACCGGAAGCCTTGACCAATCAATTTACAACAATTCATGACAGTGCAAGATTATATAGCCGCAAGGGGGCATGGCAGGTTGAAATCAAGCTGAAGCCCGGCCGACCCCAAAAAAAGCAATTTGCAGAGGGTTGGAACGTCTTCGTGCGCCAGCATGGCCTCGAACTCGGGGACTTTGTAGTGTTTGAACACCTTGGGTGGTGGGATTTTCAAGTTGTAATCTTTGATCGGAGCACTTGTGAAAAAATTTCTTTCCCCCAATGTGAACCCTAATTTATTATTAATAAAATTATTTATGTTGTTGTTGAATCACCTCGAAATTTTTCCTCGCTTAATTGTGCTCAATTGTGTCGTTTGAGATTCCCTCGATATATTAAGATCGTTGATTGTGAATCGTACGTTAATTGTGTCGTTTGAGATTCCGTCGGTATATTGAGATCGTTGATTGTGAATCCTACGTTCTTTATTGTTTATCGATATTGAGGTTGTTGATTCTGACGCCAAAACAAGTCTTCGGGGCGCCAATTTATTAAAACAGCATTATGCTACAATGCGACTAAAACAAGCCAATTTATTAAAACTGCAGAACGCTACAACTTCTAGCTCTACTACATAGCGGACATAAGGGCCTCCGCTTAGGCCGGGGTTCGGGAAGGTCGGAACTAAGTGTCTGGTTCGTGCCAACCATTTTCTGGTCCAAGTTGCAGACAACGATCTGCTGCACCACTATGACGTAAGCTTCGTACTGTATTGTGCGGGCGTAGAACCACCGCTGCGGAGCTGTCCGCTATACTATATAGCGGACATCTCGTAGGGACAATCAAATGTCCGAGACTTTGCCTCTGCGGGGATGTCCGCTATACTATATAGCGGACCTAGGAGAGAAAAATGGTTGTCTGCAACTTGGACCAGAAAATGGTTGGCACGGACCAGACACTTAGTTCCGACCTTCCCGAACCCCGGCCTAAGCGGAGGCCCTTATGTCCGCTATAGAACTCGATCTTCAGGCATCTTCATCTGAAACTGGAGCATCGGAAACATTTCCTTCTTCGAAGCTCATGTTCCAGTATACTTGTGCTTCATTGTTGTTGCCATCTTCATGTGCATCACGTGCCATACGACGTAAGTTATGCCTACTTTGACGAACTCGCATTCTATTATTTTCCTCGCGTATTCGATGAAGTGCCCTTTCAAGCTCCATGTGCGTAATTCGAGGCATGTTGATTGCCTTTTGTCGAGGTATGGGTATATTCATGCTCCGTGAATCAGCTACTAGGACCTCGTGTTCATTCATCCGATAAGACCATTCTGCACGTAATGTATTCACATAGCTTGATGAGTAACGCAAACTTGGACGCAAAGAATAGTAAAATTCATCTTCGCCCGCCCAGTAACGACCCATTGCTTCAAAAATATCTCGTGGAGTATATGACATTTCCAGAGTTGTTATGAAATTGGGAGTATATCACTCTATGCCCATTGCAATGAGCAATGCATGTACTTATATATACTTTGAAACGGGACCACTTTATGAAAGAGCTACAGTTTCAACTTTATGAGATGTGACCCAACGTTGGCAATAGACTAGAGACTTGTCTTGTCACCAAAGACTTGTCAACTTTATGACACGGGCATGCTGTTGTCTCCAACTATTGTCATCTTCAATGTCCAGAGACTTGTCTTGTCACAAGAGATAGACAGACTATTGTGTAGCTATCACACCAATATATTGTGTATGGGTATGTGGGCTTATTTATATATGTTAGCCATGCTCATCGCTTTAGAACCAAAACAAAGTTAAATGGCAGGAGTTCCTGGGAGTTCTAGTCTGCGGGGACGTGAGACTGTGTGGTTGTTGTGTGAAAGGAACGACGACTACAAAGAAGTGAAGTACACGGATCCCAGAGAGTATTATTGCGGTTTACGGAGAGAATGGGCATATCGAGTTAAGGAATCAGAAGCGCTACACCAGGATCTCACCACGCTGAGTGCACCTGTGCCGCAACGTCGTTCACTTACTATGTCGCGGCGTAATGTTACGCAGTGTAAGAAAGCTGTGCGCCAAATTCGTATGGAGAATAACCGGATGTTGCTGCGTAGAAAACGATTTTATATGCTTCAACTTGCGGAAGAAATGGCCGAGGCTAGTGGGAGGCAGCTCACATCAAACGAGAGAAACAATATTTTAACCAATGATCAGTACTTATCTGATGAGTATATGTCAAATGAAGAGTGATATATATATCTCTTTCTACTGCATGCTAGGATTTCATTCCAACCGGCACTCATCCACATGTCATTCTAATTGGTGTATCCCGTCTTTTGAAGCATGTAAAATGTTGGGAATATATGTTTTTTTTGGGGGCCTATTTTCGTCCGCTAAACTATATCGCGGACAGCCAAGCAGAATGTACCCTCCCTCCCCAGCACTTAGTTTTTTTTGGGGCCCTATTCACGTCCGCTAAACTATATCGCGGACAGCCAAGCAGAATGTACCCTCCCTCCCCAGCACTTAGTTTTTTTGGGGCCCTATTTACGTCCGCTAAACTATATCGCGGACAGCCAAGCAGAATGTACCCTCCCTCCCCAGCACTTAGTGATGATTGGGGCCCTATTTACGTCCGCTAAACTATATCGCGGACAGCCAAGCAGAATGTACCCTCCCTCCCCAGCACTTAGTTTTTTTCGGGGCCCTATTTACGTCCGCTAAACTATATCGCGGACAGCCAAGCAGAATGTACCCTCCCTCCCCAGCACTTAGTTTTTTTTGGGGCCCTATTTACGTCCGCTAAACTATATCGCGGACAGCCAAGCAGAATCCTATTTAAGTCCGCTAAACTATATCGCGGACAGCCAAGCAGAATATAGCCTCCCCACCACTTGGTTTTATTTGGGGCATCTACGTCCGCTAAACTATATCGCGGACAGCCAAGCAGAATGTACTTTCCACAACACTTAGTATTTTTCCGGCCATATCTAGTCTCCCCTGCTGAAAGCAAATCACACAGAACAAATAAAACACTCAGCTGAACAACACAACCATATCACTGAATCAAATCAATCGCATCAAATCAATCGCATTCAACAACGATCACATCTCAGTCAACACAGATGAAATCGTCAATCGCATTCACAAATAGCCAAGTCAATATAGCGGACGTTATTATACGCAAACATTGTCAATTACACGGATTTACAATATATCTAATAGGTCTAGGCCGGCCATTGATAATTTGCCAAGCCATCCTATACCTAAAGCAGTCTATGCAGTCTTGGGTCCAGACGGTCTTCTTGAGGCTCTCCGACCGACAGATGTAATCCATGTACATGCAGAGGTAGACGCCGCAGTCCGAGGTATTAAGTTGCTTGGGCCTAGTCCTCTTCAATCGGAAAACAACCTCCCTATCGCCCGCTGCCCTCCCTCGGCTCTCTCGAGAACGCTCTCTATTGACCATGGCAGCAAATAGATTCTGCGAGTAAGAGGATAAGCATTAAACATTAAACATAGCAAACATAATACGATTAATCAGTTCTACATTATGCAAGTTACAATAAGAAGTAAACAGGCTCTTACCATTGGATTCAACATCCCTAAGCCTACGTACATTTCAATCACACCAATCGCGTCCGTATCATCGTAGAGACTGTCGAGGACTGATACGGTATTCGTTACCGGTTCATAGCAAATCAAGAACCAGTGGGCATTAATTATAGCAGGGAGTAGAAACACATCCGCCACACTTGCGCGCTCTGGACTCGGCCGACCAAGATATGCGAGTAGGTTAGCGGACGGTCTCCACTTCATCTCGGCCTTCGCCTTTCTCGCCTGCTTCCTCGCCTTGTCCCACTCGTTAAAGTCTTGTACTAGCATATTGTGAAAGTAAGCGTCGAGAATAAAAATGCGCGGACCGTAGTTAGGCTGCTCCCGACTCCTTTGCCGCAGAATTTGCACGTAGTGCGAGATGACGAAGTTGTCTAACCACATCCCCGGCGCCAGCGTGGACAGTTCTTTCCACGAGACACTGTAATCCAAGCCCTGCGGGTTTTTCACGGCATACGACTCTTCGTCTGGGGGGGCCCACTAAAATAACGGTGATGGATTAGGTGGTGTTTATGCGGCTTCAGGGGCCTGGCTGGATGCCCTTTCGGATATTGCCCTCGGGGGTCGACCGGTTGCTCTTGCCCTCCGCCGGGGGGCAAGAGCAACGGAAGAAATTGGCCTCCAACCAACGGATCGGCCGGCTGATAGTCGCCTTCAGGGGCCCCGGCCGGCTGATAATCGCCTTCGGGGGCGCCTGCCGGCTGATATTGCTCGCCGGCCATTTCTTCCTCCCGCTGATATTGCCCTTCGGTGCCGCCAATCGGTCCCGCCCACGGGACAATGGGCAGTGCCTCGTTAAAACCGTATTGCCACTCTTGCGTGACTTGACTCTGAGAGAGGGGTTGGGGTTCCGGGAACAAATCGAAGGTCGGGCCGCTGTAATCGGCCCACGACGCTTGAGCATGTCCCATCCCCGGTACAGATGGACCACCAACTCCCTGGCTCACCCCTGAAGCTTGCCCGGAGGGATCAACGTTATACGGGCTGGCGCCCGTATAACCCATTCCCGGGCTGTCGACCGAAGACTGTCCCGATGCTTGCCGCACAAAATTCCCGCAGCCTATAGCCAGTGCAGCAGCCTGTTGGCGAAGATCCTCGCCCATTGCGCTCATCAGATCCTTCCGCTCACTCAACTTCTGGAAGAATGCAAGCGAGGCATTAACCTACATCCAAAGAGATAACAAATAAGTAACTTTAATCAGTTCTAATATATTGAAGACAAGTTGGGCAACTTACGAGATTGTATGCCATCTGCTCGTCGATCTGACCCCTAGGCGCATACCTCGCCCCGCGTTCAAAGTTGACTGGGGCTACTCTCCTCCGCGTGATGCGGGAGTACCACTCATCATACTCCGCGATGCTGATAACGGGGTCCGGCTCCGAGACGATGGCCGCCAGTGTGTCCTGCCAAGAAGTCCAGAGCTCTAGTTCGGCCGCGCACAATTCTTGCGCATTGGCCTTGCCAAACCGCCCGACATCCGGTGGGTCCCTGTTAACCCTCATATCTGGGGCACCGGCGGGCAAACCCTGCTCCAACTCAAAATGGCGCATTGCTCGGTCTGGCAGCTGCCACTCTGCGACCTCGAAGTGGATGAGGGGTGTGCGCTGCAACCCGGATAGCGTGAAGACGAACGACTCTTCAACCCGTCGCGCCAAACCTATGTACGGTGCCCAACGCAATTGGCCCGGAGATAGGCGGTCGAACTCCCCTCGATAGAACGTGATGTTGTGATGGGGATCGACTCTCCTGCGGTAGTGGCTATTATTCCGGCTGTACTCCCAAGCACGCAACCGAGGCCACACTCTATCGGTTCCATCCCTACGCGTCGGTGAACCGGGAGCAAGGTGTTCATAAGACCACACCTGAAAAATGGACAAATTATATTTATATCGTCGATTCAACAAAAGCGAAAACAAAAAAAAACAATAACGAAGACAGGATTTATATGATATACCTGCAATAGCGAGAGACATGCACATATGGCTTTGGAGTCGGGCCTCGTTGCCTTGTGCAATGCTCGGTACAGATACGAAAGAACCGCTGCACCCCATGCATAATCTCCAACCTCAGCCAGGTTACTCAACAACGGTAAATATTTCACGCTGGCCGTGTTCTTCGACGTCGTTGGGAATAAAATTGCCCCCATCACCCACCAGAGGAAGGCTTTTGTGTAAAGCACAAGCTCATGGCCCGTATAGTTTTTCGGCAATACCCCGTACGTATCTACCAACCATTTTAACTTTATACCACCACTGCTAAATTTATCCTGGGGTATCGAATGGAGGAAGTCCCTAGCGGTTCTCGTCTTCGTTGCTTCTGACGGAGGAGCAATTACCGGCAGCCCCGTCACCGGCAACCCTAAGATGAACCCTACATCTTCTAGGGTAATTGCCAGCTCTCCGAGCGGGAAGTGAAATGTATTCGTTTCACTTCTCCACCTCTCAACAAGGGCACCTATCAAGGCCCGGTCAAGCTGTTGAAATATCTGCCCATGCGTGAAAATCCCAAACCCAATTCCACGCAGTATCCTCTTCTGGGCGGTGTTCAGTTTCCACGATACTATATCGCGAGATACTTCTACGGTGTTGACAAGTTCTCTTTCCTACGAATTAATAAATACAATTTAAGCGCTCTCAACGGTATATACAACGTTCGTAAGAATAAGAAAAGTTTATAAATAATGTATCTTACTCCACCATCCCATATGAGCGTACTGATATGGTTAGCTTGGTCGTATAACACGGATGGGTCTTCAGGTCCAGGGTTAAATTCCATTTTTTGCAACTGAAATTATGGAAAAACCTTCTCAGTTTGGATTTTACGTTTTGGATTTTGATAATAAGAAGCGAAACTACGACGCTAGCACATGCATAATACATATAACGAGTTAGCACATGAATGATACGTACAATGTTAGCATATGTACTCATATGTATAAATATATATACTATTACGGAATCGGATTTTGCAAACGCTTGCACAAGAACAAGAACATACATATATAAAACGCAATATTCATCTTAACCGAATATTACAGACAAAAAATCGTAGATTTTGTGAACTTACGTGATCGATTTAGGGTATATTGAACACCGGAATGTCGCCGATATGCTTGCCAACGCCGGTGGTAAAGACTGGATATTGCGTAGAAAGTGTATATTTTGTGAGTGGAGAAGAGTGGTGCCGTAGTTACTGCCGTTTGCAAGTATACTGAACGTCCGCAATACAGTACCGCGGATGGCGATACGTCCGCTAAACTATATAGCGGACACTGTTGACGTGACAGAAAGGACCTGATAACCGTCATTGCCAAAAAAACGGACGGGACAGGCCCTGACAGTTGGGAGTCTAGGTGCCGTCCGCCATACTGTATGGCGGACGACTTTTTGCTGTCTCCCATCAGGACATTAATGCCCTCCGCGCTACTGTGTAGCGGACAGGCGCGGAGGGGCAATTTGGTAAAAAAACCCGTCCGCCATACTGTATGGCGGACGTCTGACAGGTTTTGAAAAAGACGCGATCTGGACCGTCCATCTTTCGGGATGGACGGTCAGATCGCGTTTGCAACTTCTCCTATTTTGCCCACGCTCTCAACGGATCAGCTCCCTATATACATATATGTATATATATATACATAAACATATATGTATATATATATACATATATGTTTATGTATATATACACATATATATGTATATGTATGTACATATATGTTTATGTATATATATATCCATATATATATACATATGCATATATATACATACATATACATATATATGTATATAGATACATAAACATATATGTTTATGTATATATATATACATATATGTTTATGTATATATACATATACATATATGTATATGTACATATACATATATGTATATATATATACATATACATATATGTATATGTACATATACATATATGTATATATATATACATAAACATATATGTATATATATATACATATACATATATATACATACATATACATATATATGTATATATATACATAAACATATATGTTTAAGTATATATATATACATATATGTATATATATATATACATATATGTATATATATATACATAAACATATATGTATATATATATACATATATGTATATATATATATGAATATATATATATACATATATATGGATATATATATACATATACATATATATATATATACATATACATATATATGTATATATATACATAAACATATATGTATATATATAGGGGGCCGATCCCCATCGACCGGTGGGAAAATAACAATTTTCCCACCGAACCGCAGGTAAGAGCAGCGGTTGGGAAGGGCAGCTGACACGTGGAGAAAAAAGGACGAAAATGGTGAAAAAGGAAGAAAATGGCACGAGAAACTCACGAAAATATCACGAGAAAATGAAAATCTCACGATAAAATGGGCATTAATGCCCAACCGCAACTCTTATATGCGGTTGGCATTAATGCCCAACCGCAACTCTCACATGCGGTTGGCATTATTGCCTTCCGTGACCCCCACCCCCTTGCCCCCCACCCCGTGGCCCCCACTTTCCTTTTTCTTTTTTTCTTCTTTCCCTTTTTTTTTTTTTTTTTCTTCTTTCCCTTTTTTCTTTCTTTCTTTCTTCTTTCCTTTTTTCTTTATTGTCTTTTCACTCCGGGCCCCACCCTCCCCAAACCGCAACAAGAATTTGCGGTTCACCTTTTTTTCAATTACAATTTTTCTTTCTTTCTTCTTTCCCTTTTTTTTCTTTCCTTTTTCTTTCCTCAACCGCAACTCTTTGTTGCGGTTGGCAATGAGTGTGTCCTTCCCCCGTGCCCCCACCCCCTCCCCCCGTGGCCCCCACCCCCACCCAAAAATTAACCCAACCGCAGCAAAAAGTTGCGGTTGGCAATGAGTGTGAGGCATCTCTTTCCCCCCTCTCCCGTGGCCCCCACCCCTCCTTCCGTGGCCCCCACCCCCACACATAAATTAAGCCCAACCGCAACAAAGAGTTGCGGTTGGCAATGAGTGCAAGGCATCTCTGTCCTTTCCCCACCCGTGGCCCCCACCCCCACACATAATTAAGCCTAACAGCAACAAAGAGTTGCGGTTGGCATCTTCATTGTTCCATCCGTGACCCCCACCCCCCCTTGCCCCCCACCCCGTGGCCCCCACCCCTATGTCCTTTCCTCCACCCGTGAAGCCCCCCCCCTTCCCCCACGTGTCATTACCACATGAACCCCCCACCCCCACGTGTCATTCCCCCTCCCCCTCCTTACTGTTCACTCAAGGACTTGTCTTCTTTCTTCTCTTCCTCTCTCACTTTTCTCTCTATAAAATCCCTCCTCCCCGGATCATTTCTTCCACTCTCCTCATTCTCCCTATCTCACCTACATACAAACAAAAAAATTTACGCTAGAAGATCGGTGGATAACCGCTAGAAGATCGGTGGATTTTTTGCATAAATATATCAAGTTAAAACAAGTAAGTATTTTTCAATTTGTTCTTACCAATTGAGTGTTTAAATTGTGTTACGCTTAAATTGTTCTTACCACAGTATAATATTCGTGTTTAGGGCGTCAAAATTACGTTTTTACAAATCGGGGTATTACACTCGAAAGATTCCACAATAGCGATTTTTTAGGGCGTTAAAATTACAGTTTTTTCACGAATTTATAAAAAATAGCTAGAGCATGAGTTTGCCAAAGTGCAAAAAAGAGACCCTAGGTATTTTCAAAAGATCTGTATCAGGTAAAAATTTCAGATTTGTTTAAAGATTGTAAAGGGGCTAACTGATACGGGGAACCTTGTAACTTCGCAGTCTAATTTAAAATACCAAGCTAGCGCGATTTCGCGTGAAACTTTTATGAGAACCCTAGGATGTTGGGAAGTTCCATTCCCCAGGAATTCGCGCCATTAGCTATTTTTTTGGCCGAACGGCCTTTTAAGCGCTCGATCCGGACACCGGTTCGCGATTTTTGCGCGAAAGATCCGTAAAATACTTTTTAGATCAAGGATTAACTCAGGAAGCGTAAAATAGCATTTTAAGGCACCTTTGAGATTTTTCCTGATGCCAGGGGCATTTTGGTAATTTGCCACCGCGCGCGGGGTGTTTTGGTAATTTTCCCGCGCCAAGTTTTTCAAATGACTTTTTAGTCCAGAAATGTAAGTAAACCACCTGAAATGTTGTTTTGAAGCTGGTTCGGGGGCGTAATTGTCGGTAGACGTGTTCGAGGAGAGGTGGGCCACATTAATGGATGACTACGGTTTGCACAATCATGGATGGTTACAATCGTTGTATGAGATCAAGACACAGTGGGTCGGTGCCTACACCAAGAAGTTTTTTGCAGCCGGAATGACTACGACCTCGAGAAGCGAAGCTATGAATTCATTCTTTGATGGGTACGTAGGCCAGTCTTCAAGTATAGCGGAGTTTGTACTAGAGATGCAGAAAGCCATTGACAGGCAATTGTACCGTGAGAGAGAAGCCGACGCGGCTACAGTTTACAGAGAAAGAGCCATACAACTTTTTTCACCTTTGGAGGCTCATGCGGCTTAAGTCTATACGAAGGAAATGTTTCGACAGTTTCAAGAGGAACTACTAAAGTCGAATCAATATGGCATGACAAAGTTGCACGAGTATTCCACCGGAGATCTTAAGGTTTATGCTTTGAAAAATGTGACGAATTTTGCCAATCCGTGCTCTTCGTCGGCTCTGAGGAACAGAAGACATTTTACCGTAGCTAAATGTATGGACACCGGGTTGGTAAATTGCAACTGTCAATTGTTTGAGCATAAAGGTATACTTTGTCAACATGCGTTGAGGGTTTTGAGCGCCAAGAATGCAAGTCAAATCCCTCCACAGTATATATCTTGGAACGGTGGACGAAGGAAGCCAATAAAGTCCACGGTCACATTCCTTACGTGCCCAATGTTTCAGTTGATTTCAAGAAATCTGAGGCGCTGCGATATAACCACCTTTGTAACATCATGCACGGTTTATCATTGGATGCAGCGTCAACATTTGATGGGTACACTTATCAAGTTGAAGCAGCCGCACGGGATAAGGCTAAGCATGCACAGTTTAGGATGGCATTACCAGAAAGACGGGACACTCCGACTACTCGGACGACTCTAGCCAGTAGATTCAATCGAGCCAAACAGCCAGTCATTGACGGCACTAGCATGCAAGGTGAGGAGGACGACATTTTTGATCCAATTATTTCTCAAACAAAAGGGCGAAAACGAGAAATACGCATGAAGAATCCGATTGAAAAAGCAACGGGTCAAAAACAATTGCGAAAGTGTGCGTTGTGTAATAAGATGACTGATCATGACAAGAGAAACCATTATAAAGTGTTAGGTATTGAACCTGGCAGTATGGTCGAGGAGGACGATGATGAGGAAGAGTGTTAGGGTTAATGTTTCAGCTGTATAACGAATAACTTTTATAATGTTTAAATTTGTGATTTGGTTTGTTGAATCTTTAATTTGTGATTTGGTTTGTGGATTATTGATATTTTTTGAATGGCATATTTGCGCACACTTTAGCGCCCAATTCATAGCGCCCGAAAAATCTTGTAATTTGTTTTGTTCATTGCACTTTAGGCACGCTAGTTAGCCCATTTTTATGAGCATATTCAAAAAATTAGACTCGTTAATCTCAGGGTTTTCCAATGAAGGGCCTATTCACGCACACTTTAGCGCTCAATTCACATATATATAAAAATCTTGTAATTTTTTTGTCACTTTTTTTTCGCTCATTGCACATGAGGCACGCTAGTTAGCCCATTCTTATGTATTTCGGCGAAAAACGAGACACGTTATTTTTTGGATTTTCTTATGAAGGGCCTATTCGGGCACACTTTAGGGGCCAATTCATAACGTTCGAAAAATCTTGTAATTTTTGTTGTCACTTTTTTTTCGCTCATTGCACATGAGGCACGCTAGTTCGCCCATTCTTATGTATTTCGGCGAAAAACGAGTCACGTTATTTTTTGGGTTTTCCTATGAAGGCCCTATTCGGGCATACTTTAGGGGCCAATTCATAACGTTCGAAAAATCTTGTAATTTTTTTTGTCACTTTTTTTTCGCTCATTGCACATGAGGCACGCTAGTTAGCCCATTCTTATGTATTTCGGCGAAAAACGAGACACGTTATTTTTTGGGTTTTCCTATGAATGGCCTATTCGGGCACACTTTAGGGGCCAATTCATAACTTTCGAAAAATCTTGTAATTTTTTTTGTCACTTTTTTTTCGCTCATTGCACATGAGGCATGCTAGTTAGCTCATTTCTATGAATTTCGGTAAAAAATGAGACAAATTATTTTTTGGGTTTTCATATGACGCCCCTATTCGCGCACACTTTAAGGCCCAATTCTTAGCTTGCGAAAAAAGTTATAATTTTTTTTGTCACTTTTTTTTATCTCATTGCACCTCATGCACGCTAGTTAGCCCATTTCTATGAATTTCGGCGAAAAGCGAGACGCGTAATTTTTTCGAATGCGTCATATGAAAGGTATATTCGCGCACATTTTAACGCCAAATTCATAGCATGCGAAAAATTATGTACATTTCTTTTTTGTACAGTTTTTTGTAACATCATTGCACCTTAACCACGCTAGTCAGGATAATGGTAATGAAGGCGTCTAGCTTCATTCTTTTTCAGCTCCCACGCTATCCTATACCTAAACGTCAAGGCATCCTTCCTAGTCCACGAGGAGTGTTTGAGCACTTCCGAGCGAGCAATGTAGTCCATGTACTTGAGGACGTAAATCCCGCAATCGTGACCGTTATATTGCTTTGGTCGGTCCTTTATCATCACGACCGTCCAAGGGTCCCCTGGTGGCCGTTCGCATGCTAGCGAGAGGACAGTAGTCTGCATCCAACAATAAAAACGAGAATCAAGCCTATGAAACAAGAAGAATATACTATGAGCCAAGGTCAAAAAATAAAAACTAACCACTAAAGTGATGTACTCGTTGTACATCTGTGCCAGCAGCTGTCCAGGCTCGTCCTCCCTTAGGCTATCGTATATGTGAACCGTTCTCAACGCTGGATGGAGAACTAATAGGAACCAGTGGTTTGCATGATGACAAGGTATCATGATAAGGTTCGCATCAGCAGCGGGACATTGATAGTTTGCGTTCATCATGCCTAACACGTTTCGACCTGGTTTCCACTTACTCCTGCCGCCCCCTCGCCTCCATTCTGTGAATTCCCTCACCGTTAATTCCACAAAATGAGTGGGATACATGTTAAGCTTCAAATATTCAGAACGGTTAAAATGTTGCTCTCTAATCCGGAGCAGATCTATGTAAGCGTTCATGACAAAATTTGAAAGATCTGTCTTCGGCGCCAACGTTCTGATATCCTCATGACCTAGGAATGTCGCAAGAGGAAAGTCTGTTGAATTGACAGGCTCATGCCCGAAGTAGTGCCGGTCGATCCAACCCATCTTGTCCGGCCTCAATGACTTCGTCGCTTGTCCTTTGTCCGACCGGAAGCTTGGGCGCGAGGCCTGGATTCCTACTTGGGGAACCTGATAATGGCACTGAGAGTCGTATGCGTCAGGAGGCAAGCGACTATACGGCTCCCAGAATTCATAGCTATGCGATGAAGACGCGTCAGGAGGTAAGCAACTAGACGGCTCCCACACCTGACTCTGGGGCTGATAGTCGTATGCGTCAGGAGGCAAGCGACTAGACGGCTCCCCTTGGTAACCCCGGTACGCAAGACTAAAGTTTTGAACTTCAGGCTTGTACCTCTCAATGGACCTCTTGAGATTGTCAGGAGCCTGCGCGACAAACCAGTCAAACGACTCCAGCTGCTTGAACACCTCAGTGCCCTGGTCAACCTAAAAAACATGCATACAAAATATGGCTAATCATTTCAAGCATGGTCCATAAGGTGCGCAAATAAATTATCAAACAACACTAGCATGACTTACAATGGCCAATGCCCAGAACTGGTCATAGACCTCACGTGGCGCATACGATGTCTTCTTCACCTGGGAAGGGCGATTCACCCTCGTGCGCGTCACCCTGAGAAACCACTGTAAGTATTCCTCAGTACTAATGCCGTCGTGCTTCAGCGATACAAGGCTTTCATATGTTTCCTGCCAGGTATTCCACTGTTGCACCTCGTCACCCAACAAAATCAAGGCATCAGCCACCTCGAAGTTCGGCCCTCGACCACCCCTGTATGGCCGCATGTCAACAGCGGGTTTTGGTATCCCTTGTGGACAGCCAAATTGCTTCATAGCTCGATCGGGCATCTGAAACTCACATTCTTCGAAGTGAATGAGCGGCACCCGAACCAAACCTGCCAGCACGTACGACACCGGAAGTTGCCAACACCACTCATCCAACAGATGCATCACCTTGCCATATGGCTGCCACGTCACCTGGGATGCATCCAGTATCTCTAGTTCCCCCTGATAGAACTTTAGATGGTGGTGAGGGTCTACCCGTCTCCTCCTCCGGTTGGTCGTAGGCCCCCAGGCCCACACCCTAGGCCACGTCTCATCGGAATCTACCAACGGTTGTGGACGACCCGTGGGTAGCCTCTCGTAAGACCAAACCTGTGAATGCAAACATTATATGGAATTAGTAATTAATCCCGAATATATTGACTAAGGATCCTACCAAGAAAATAAATGCTCATACCTGTAATAGAGTCAGGCAGGCGGCAATGGACTTGGCACCGTTTCTCGTAGCCTTATGCAGTGCTCGATATAGGTGCGCAAGGACAGCTGAACCCCACGAATACGAGTATACCTCCTCAAGATCCTCCAAGAACACCATATACATCGGATGCACCGTGTTTTTCGAATGCGTCGGAAGTAATATAGCTCCAATAGTATACAGAAGGAATGCCTTCGTATACGTCACGAAATCATGACGAGTGTATTCATCCGGTAGCACGCCGTACTGCTCTCTCAGCCATTTAAGCTTGACGCCGTTTGTTGTAAGAGCTGCCCTTGGAATTCCCGGAAAATACTGCCTAGCCATATTCGCTATGGATGCAGACAGTAGACCTAGCAAACGGTTCGACCCGCGCGGGTACGGGTAATACCCGGTCGGATCCGGGTAAAAATGGGTCGGATAATTTATACACGGGTTTTTTCGGGTACGATTATCTGGGATCCGTACCGTACCCATGCGGGTAGGGTATTACCCGCGGGTAAATCCTTAATTTTTGATTAAATAAACAGAGTTTAATTAACCACTAATTACAACCTCCCACAATTAAATACTATAATTTCTCCATCAATTTTCATTACACAAAAATCTCAACATCTTTCCATCAAAAAATTAAAACCAATATGAACATTTTTCAACACTAAAAATAAAAAATAAACAAAATCTGCACATCAGAAGGCATGGCAACCATCAAAATCCACACTGAAAGTCTACCTAACAAGGCAACAACCACAGAGATGGAGTGAAGGTGGCGATGTGGCCGCGGTGATGACAGATCGGTGGTGACGCAGCCGCGGTGATGACTGATCGATGACGACGGGGCCATGGTGTTGACAGATCGGTGACGACGGGGCCACGGTGGTGATGGATCGGTGACGACGGGGCCACGGTGGTGACCGAACGGTGGCGGCGGAGATGCGGAGTGACCAACCGCGGCGGCGGAGACGACGTAGCCACGGTAGTGACTGATCTATGACGACGGGGCCACCGTGGTAACGGATCAGTGACGACGGGGCCACGGTGGTGACCGAACGGTGGCGGAGGAGATACGACCGTGGCGGCGGAGATGCTGAGTAACCGACCGTGGCTGACCTACATGGCGTCGTGGGTGGAGTAGGGTGATCGTGACTTCGGTAAGAAAGGGAACCTGTGAGAGGGGATCTGTGAGGGAGAATTGAGAGGCAGAGGCGGCAGAGCAAGTGGGAAGAAGAAGAAGAAAATAAGAAGTTCTAACCCTAAAAAGCTATATATAGGCACAGAACCGGGTAAACCCGGGTAACCCGCAAACCGACCCGAACCGACCCGAAAATTACGGGTCGGTTCGGGTTTGGGTCAGATTTCGGCGGGTAGAGAATATTGGTACCCGTACCCGGCATTTTGGACCGGGTACGGTTCGGGTAACGGGTACGGGCATCATTTTGCCAGGTCTAGCAGACAGCACGTTCAGAGTAACGGGTCTGCCGTGACATGGGATTCCAAGTATATATTCGACGTCCTCTAACGTAACAGTCATTTCACCAAACCGGAAGTGAAATGAGTTCGTCTCGCTCCTCCATCGTTCAACTAGAGCGGATATAAGGCAATCGTCGTGTCGAGACCATTTCCCGCAGTCGGTGAACAGGGTTAAATTTTGACGGTGTAATAGCTGTATTTGTTCCTCGTTTAGTACCCACTCTTCAAGGTGACTTGTGCTTTGAATTGTTTCCAAAACACCCCTATCGACACCGTCAAATACGTGCCTCGCGACGTGGTCATCGTCATCGTATAGGATTGATGTATCATGAGGTCCAGGGCTGAAATTCATACCTCTAAGAACAAAATATAATTATAAACCAACTTAGCGTCCATAATATTTACATTCCAAAACTATTTTGGGGATCTTTAACCTAGCTTACCAACACATTAGCAATAGTCATTATTTCAATGTATTAAAACAAATCCTCACTTCCCACCACTCCGAACGCTTAATTACGCTAGTTCCCACTGAATTTAGCGCCAACGTGGTTATATAGCAATATACCCCCCGATGGCCCCTACACCCCTAACACCTCAAAACCGCTTTAAAGTCAAGTTTTTAAATGTATTACGTCAATTATATACCAAATATATCATGAAAAATTTTAAAGGGGGAAAGTTACCAAAACACCCGCTACTTATGCAAAATACCCCCTGGCAGTCATCGCCGGTGCGTCACAAGGTTCAGAACATCCGGAACAAAATACCTAGTTTTCGGGTGTCTCACACCCTTTCCTGAACTAAAAGTTATTTTAAGGTATGAATTTTAAGCTGGATCCTTCCTAGCAAAATAGCCCCCGATGAGCGGCAAATTACCGAAATGCCCCTGGGGGTTCACTATCACCCCAACGCCCCCGATCCAGCTTCAAAACAACATTTCAGGTGGTTTACTTACATTTCTGGACTAAAAAGTCGTTTGAAAAACTTGGCGCGGGAAAATTACCAAAACACTCCTCGCGGGGTGGCAAATTACCAAAATGCCCCTGGCATCAGGAAAAATCTCAAAAGTGCCTCAAAATGCTATTTTACGCTTCCTGAGTTCATCCTTGATCTAAAAAGTATTTTACGGATATTTCGCGCAAAAATCGTGAACCGGTGTCCGGATCGAGCGCTTAAAAGGTTGTTTGGCCAAAAAAATAGCTAACGGCTTCGGAATGGCGCGAATTCCTGGGGAATGGAACTTCCCAACATTTTAGGGTTCTCATAAAATTTTCGCGCGAAATTGCGCTAGCTTGGTATTTTAAATTAGACTGCGAAGTTACAAGGTTCTCCGTATCAGTTAGCCCCTTTACAGTCTTTCGAAAAATATGAAATGTTTACCTGATACAGATCTTTTGAAAATACGTAGGGTCTCTGTTTTGCACTTTGGCAAAATCACGCTCTAGCTATTTTTTATAAATTCGTGAAAAAACTGTCTAATTAAGTTTTCACCCCTAGCGACAATTACGCCCTCGAACCAGCTTCAAAACAACATTTCAGGTGGTTTACTTATATTTTTAGACTAAAAAGTCGTTTGGAAAACTTGGCGCGGGAAAATTACCAAAACACCCCGCGCGGGGTGGCAAATTACCAAAATGCCCCTGGCATCAGGAAAAATCTCAAAGGTGCCTTAAAATGCTATTTTACACTTCCTGAGTTAATCCTTGATCTAAAAAGTATTTTACGGATCTTTCGCGCAAAAATCGCGAACCGGTGTCCGGATCGAGCGCTTAAAAGGTCGTTCGACCAAAAAAATAGCTAACGGCTTCGGAATGGCGCGAATTCCATGAGAATGGAACTTCCCAACATCCTAGGATTCTCATAAAATTTTCGCGCGAAATCGCGCTAGCTTGGTATTTTAAATTAGACTGCGAAGTTACAAGGTTCCCCGTATCAGTTAGCCCCTTTACAGTCTTTGAAAAAATCTGAAATTTTTACCTGATACAGATCTTTTGAAAATACCTAGGGTCTCTTTTATGTACTTTGGCAAAATCATGCTCTAGCTATTTTTTATAAATTCGTAAACAAACTGTAATTTTAACGCCCTAAAAAATCGCTATTGTGGAATCTTTCGAGTGTAATACCCCGATTTGTAAAAACGTAATTTTGACGCCCTAAACACGAATATTATACTGTGGTAAGAACAATTTAAGCATAACACAATTTAAACAATCAATTGGTAAGAACAAATTGAAAAATACTTACTTGTTTTAACTTGATATATTTATGCAAAAAATCCACCGATCTTCTAGCGGTTATCCACCGATCTTCTAGCGTAAATTTTTTTGTTTGTATGTAGGTGAGATAAGGAGAATGAGGAGAGTGGAAGAAATGATCCGGGGAGGAGGGATTTTATAGAGAGAAAAGTGAGAGAGGAAGAGAAGAAAGAAGACAAGTCCGTGAGTGAACAGTAAGGAGGGGGAGGGGGGAATGACACGTGGGGGTGGGGGGTTCATGTGGTAATGACACGTGGGGGAAGGGGGGGCTTCACGGGTGGGGGAAAGGACATAGGGAAGGGGGCCACGGGGTGGGGGGCAAGGGGGGGGGTGAGGGTCACGGGTGGAACAATGAAGATGCCAACCGCAACTCTTTGTTGCGGTTGGGCTTAATTATGTGTGGGGGTGGGGGCCACGGGGGGAGGGGGTGGGGGCCACGGGTGGGGAAAGGACAGAGATGCCTTGCACTCATTGCCAACCGTAACTCTTTGTTGCAGTTGGGCTTAATTTATGTGTGGGGGTAGGGGCCACGGGGGGAGGGGGTGGGGGCCACGGGAGAGGGGGGAAAGAGATGCCTCACACTCATTGCCAACCGCAACTCTTTGCTGCGGTTGGGTTAATTTTTGGGTGGGGGTGGGGGCCACGGGGGAGGGGGTGGGGGCCACGGGGGGAGGGGGTGGGAGCCACGGGGGAAGGACACACTCATTGCCAACCGCAACAAAGAGTTGCGGTTGGGGAAAGAAAAAGGAAAGAAATAAAAAGGGAAAGAAGAAAGAAAGAAAAATTGCAATTGAAAAAAAGGTGAACCACAACTTCTTGTTGCGGTTTGGGGAGGGTGGGGCCCAGAGTGAAAAGACAATAAAGAAAAAAGGAAAGAAAAAAAAAAAAAAAAAAAGGGAAGAAGAAAAAAAGAAAAAAAAAAGGGAAAAAAGAAAGAAGAAAAAAGGAAAGAAGAGAGAAAGAAAAAGGAAAGTGGGGGCCACGGGGTGGGGGGCAAGGGGGGTGGGGGTCACGGAAGGCAATAATGCCAACCCCATGTGAGAGTTGCGGTTGGGCATTAATGCCAACCGCATATAAGAGTTGCGGTTGGGCATTAATGCCCATTTTATCGTGAGATTTTCATTTTCTCGTGATATTTTCGTGAGTTTCTCGTGCCAGTTTCTTCCTTTTTCACCATTTTCGTCCTTTTTTCCACGTGTCAGCTGCCCTTCCCAACCCCTGCTGGTCCCGGCGGTCCGGTGGGAATATTGTTATTTTCCCACCGATCGATGGGGATCGGCCCCCTCTCTCTATATATATATATATATATATATATATATATATATATGTGTGTGTGTGTGTGTATATATATATGTGTGTATATATATCTGTGTGTATATATATGTATATATATATATACATATATATACACACACACACACACACATATATATATATATATATATATATGTGTGTGTGTGTGTGTATATATATATGTGTGTATATATATCTGTGTGTATATATATGTATATATATATATATATATATATATATATATATATATACATATATATATAGGGGAAAACGAATATAAGGCTAGCCTCACGCAAATTGCGTGAGGCTAATGGCAAAAACTACGTAGTTTCATTTTAAAAAAAAAGAGGTCAGAGTTTAAACAGTGAATTTTTTTCCTCTCTTTCTCTTTCTCTCTCTCTCTCCCCTTTTTTCCTCCCCGTTTCTCTGTCGCAGGCCTTACCAACCACTGCCCAACCTTTCGGTGATGCCCAACTTCCCCAGTCACCGCCCCAACCTTCTCGCTCCGGCCACCTTCACACCCACCGTCACCCATCATCCTACCGCGACAGTACAAGCAACCCACTGCCCAACCTTCTTGCGCCGGCTACCGTCTCCAATCACCGCTCCACCTTCCAGCACCGACCCCCCAAAACTTTCTTCCCCTCCCTGTTTCTCTATCACACGCCCTAGCAACCCATTGCCCCAACCTTTCTGCGCCGGCCACAATGACACCCACTGTTACCCATCTTCCTGCCATAATTTTCTGGTTCATGTAGCCAAATCCAATACTGTGGGTGAGCAAGAAAGCAATCAATCAGAGTTTTCAATGGGTTTCATCATCATCATCATGAACTTTGAACATTAATTCGGGTTGAATTGGACAGGTCATAGTGCTGTCTTACCGTCGAGGATGAGGCATTTTTCGGCACGGGTGCAACACTGCTGAACGGAGTACTTGTTGAAAAACATGCCATGGTTGCTGCCGGATCCCTTGTGAGGCAATTCTTTACTGCAGTAGCGAGAGAACGGGCATCTTTTTCCCAAAATTCGCTTTGCATTTCCCCTTTGTTGTACGAGCTATCAAACTTTATCTTTGTTTTTGCAGATGACTTCTTGCTTCTTCCATATTGGACATCTTTTGTTTAATTAGGGTGCAGGTGAAGAATCTTCACAGTTTCTCACAGACAAATATGCAAAAGATTTTAGTTCACTTTGTTGGGTACAACTTCTTTTTTTGTTTTAATAGTCCTTAGATTTTAGTGCACTTTGCTGGGCACAACTTCTATTTTTGTCTGTGAGAATCCTTAGATATCTTAAGGGCACTCACGATTTAGGGTTATCGTTTCCTAGAAACACATCCTTTTTTGACCTAATCTGTTACTCCGACGCCGACTATGTCGGTTGTAAAACCGAGCGGAAAAGTACTAGTGGAGGTTGCCAATTCCTAGGCCACTTTCTTGTTTCTTGGAGTTTCAAAAAGCAAAACTCGGTTGCACTCTCTACCACCGAAACCGAATATATGGCGGTTGGTGCTTGTTGTGCACAAATTCTTTGGATGAAACAAACCCTTTTGGATTTTGGACTCAAGTATGATCACATACCTATCTTATGCGATAACACTAGTGCCATTGACTTGAGCAAAAATCCCATCCAACATTCGAGCACTAAGCACATAGAAATCAAACACCATTTTATCCGTGATCATGTGTAAAAAGGTGATATTGTTCTAGATTTCGTGGACACAAATCACCAATTAGCGGATATCTTCACTAAACCTTTAGATTCGAAGAGGTTTACCGCTCTTAGAAGAGAACTTGGCATGTCTTCACCTATGTGACTAAATGTTATATCTCTTGTGCATAATCATGCAAGTTGCACTTCACATGCTTGAACATTCTTTCATCTGCTTATAGCATGCTTTGGTTGATTTTTCTCTTTTCAAAATTATTGATTTTGTTGATATTTCATTTAATCTCATTTGTCTTTATTGATTTGCACACACTTATATTTCTAAATACTTTACACTTCTTTTTTGTGCTATTTTTGTAAAAGGTGCTTGGTACACCTTTTGATGGGTATTCAAGTACTTATGTTTTCTTGTTTAAATGCCCTTGTTGGCTATATTGATTATCCATGGATGGATACATAAGTTAATCGCTTTCACACACACCCTCGATCTTTTTCAATGATGTCAAAAGGGGGAGAAAATATTGTTGATTCATACTTGTGTGGATTTGATATGAGCATATATTACTTGAGTTAGGGGGGGAGCCCTATATTGCTTAAGATAGGGGGAGCTTCTTGTCATGATTTCTTCTCATGACCCCTTATGATTTATAATTGAGATTGTCATGCTTCTTTACGTTTATTATCTTATATATCTCATATTATTTGAATCAATGTTTGCCATCATAAAAAAGGGGGAGATTGTTAACCCTACGGTTATTTAACCTAGGATTATATTTGGTTTTGATGATAACCAACATTGATGTTTATGTTGTCTAACATGCATTGAGTTGATGAAGCAATATGATCAATCTCATACTCATGCAAACGGACTATTAGACGAGCAACACAGTCAAAGACACTCAACGGAACGCATCAAAGAAGGAATTCGTCGATTAAATTTTATAATGCTTTTATTTCCTTCTTTGTAAACTAGGCATAGAGAGATGATCGTATCGATGACTGTAAACCTAGAACTTGCCCATATGTTTTCCTTGCATGCATAAAAGCTTTTCATACTTTAAAAACAAGGAAACTGCATTTTCAGGAATGCAGTCGACTGCAATTTGGGCAGTGAGGTATTACAGTCGACTGCATTAGAATGGAGTCGACTGCAATACTTCCAGTAGCCTATTACAGTCGACTGCATTGCAATGCAGTCGATTGCAAGTTGGAAAATTTGAATTTCCAACGGCTATTTTGGGATTACAGTTGACTGCAATGGCACATTGCAGTTGACTGAATTTACCGTTTGGCGCATTTAATGCTCCACCTAACTCCAAATGGTCATATTGATTCCCACCTCTATAAATACTCATCTTGGGCATACTTTTGATTCATCAATTGCATTCAAAGCGCTCTTATCTTTCATATTCTCAAAGATCAAAGCAATTGTTAAATCTCTCTTGGTTTTCATTAATTTCTCATCCATTTCAAGAGAGCATTTATTGTGAGCAGCCATTTGAGAGATTTACACTTTCATAAGTCATCATACACTCATCTCTCTTGTTCTAGTACTTAAACTTGTACTCATCTACTTCTTGAGAGTGAAATCTTGTACACATTTCTTCATCTAAAGTTTCTTGTATCAAAGCTTGGGGTTGTCAAGCTTTGGAGCTTTGGGTTTGTCAAAGCTTGTTCTTGATGTGGGCATAGCATCAAGGGATTGTAAGAGGTTTGATCTTGACCCGTAAGGAAGATCATACTAGTGAATTCTAGGGCCTTTCGATCAATGGACTTCCTTGAAGGGGTGGACGTAGGCTTGAGGGTATATCAAGCCGAACCATTTAAATCTCCTTGTCAAGTATCTCTAAACCCTTCTCTCTTTACTTTATCGTTTTACATTTTTGTTGAGATTGTCTAGTTTGCTTACTTGAGATATTGTGTTTGAGGTTTGTTGGTTGTAGCTTTTCAAGTGTTATTCTTATCCTCTCTAAGTTTGAAGTATTTACTTGTTATTTTTTAAAGTAATCTTAAAATCCTATTCAACCCCCCCCCCCCCCCCCCCTCCCTCTAGGGTTATCTTTTTGGTTTCAGATATGTTGCTTGTTGGGTGTAACATCGACAGGTTTTTGCGATAGTCTTCCATGGACATGAATGTAGGAGATTAATGGGTAAATTGGAATGACTTTGTTTATCCATTTTTCACTTAAATGTAGTAATGTGGTGCTCATTTAACCAACTAATCGAAGACTTTACATAATTAAAAATCTGGTATCAAATTATTTTAAATCACGGGTGACAATAAACGTTGACTTGTTTCCAATTGAACAAACACATTATCCTTTTTGAAACGGCATTATAGTCTGCTTCAAAAATCATGCTTAAACATAAAGGAGAAGAAGGATAGGAGAAACTCACTTCCAACAAATTGTCTGCATACTTCAGATAAGGTTGCAGAATATTTGTCATCGGTTGAGCATAAATTCGCACTTTTGATCTTGTTCGTCACGATATTATTATGTAATGAATATAGCATCAAGTAACTTTTTTGTGAGCCATTTATGATATAGGCTTCAGGCTCAATAGGAATTAAAGGACATCCTAATTGATCCTGTACCAATATTGAGGAAAAGTCCACTGTGTTACAACTCTGTAGCATCGTAAATGCCATACATTGCCATATAACTACGGCAACTGTCGAGCACTTGTTAGTCATGCCCCCTATCATGATAGAACAAAAAAAAAATGTCACATGTTATTTGGATGAATGTTTGTGGCTGCAATCCTTGTAGCAGCAAGAGGCCAGGACGCTCATATAATGTTAATTAATGGCTAGTACATACAATTAATGACCTTTTTGCGTATACTTTCGGTAACAAAACTTATATCTCCAATGCAACAAGTGTTGAGAAGATTCCGGTACAAATTTTGCACTATTTTGTAAGTGCTTGGTGGCTTTACTGTATTGCTTTATTGGTATGGAAAAAAATACGCGTGACATATAACGTGGGGGACCATACTATGGCTATCGTTACCATTACTCAGATCAATCCTCTGAGCCGATCTTCCTACCCTCCTATGATCTTATAGGATTCCTTCGGTATTTATGGCTCAGGAAAAAGTAGCTTCTTCCTCTATATATATTATTATATGAACTATTCAGACTTGGGAAAAAGGGTTGGGGAAAAGGTTTCTTCAAAGCTCCACCTTCTCAGATCCCCTCAAACATGTCACCGATTGTCATGTTTGTGCTTTGCACATTTGTTTGCGAGCTCCCTTCCGTCCAGATCTTGTACGTAACACTTAATTTATGTTTTTATTTGCCATTGAGACTAGCTACAAAAATGTTTTATATACTATCCAGAGTAAGCTACAAAAATTACAACGACTCAGGAGATTTACTGCGCAAAGTACTTCTAATACTAGGCTAAATGACTATCTTTACGATGGAAGTTAAAGATATAGAATGACGATATCTTCACTTTCAGCGGCAGGCTCGTGGGTTCAGAGGATGTTGACTGGGCAATAGTTTAATTTGGTTTTGGTGAACGTATACATATGACGATTCCTTCCAGCTTCCTCACAAACCAGTCCGAGTTGTTCTTGAAAAGCCAAAAAGAGTTTAGGCTCTTACTGGACATGTGGAAGGCTATAACCGCAATCAAGGAAAAGGGGATTGTCGGTACCAGTTAGCTTACCAAAGAATATTTAGATGTATAAAATCCTACATCTAAATATTCTTTGTGCCTATAATTTAAAACGGCTAGCGTACCTCTGTTCCGTGTAGAAAGACCGCAAGCTTGCCGTGTTCTTTGCGGTAAGTGCAGCTCAAGATCGATGGCAGAATGAAAGACAGGGAACGTACGCAAATATTGCCTACTTTTAAGTTCTGCAGGTATTACCAAACGCATGCTCAGATCGGGTCCACGGGTCAACTAATGAAATACTAAAATACGAATTATTTGTACTTAATTATGCTGTCAAATCATATGGTATTACAAACTGAATATTTCAAAGAGAGAGATCTTTCCTGGAAGATGGATAGCGGTCCTCCTGGCACTTCCATGACTAAGGAAGCCATTCCCCACCAGGTTTCCCTACGGAGCCTGTTGCCAAATTTCGGTACAGAAACTTTCTAGAAATTGTATGTTTTTGTGGGCAATTTTTAACTTAGGCCTCTGTCTACCTTCCTCGAAGATGGATTGTCATATCCTGCACGAATCAAGTTATTTATTTATTTATTTGTTTGTTTATGTAATTATTTTGTAATCACCTACAGCTCCCCCTAATTTAGTAAGTGGTCAAAATCGTAATATAATGAAGTTGGGTGCTGATATAGCTAAATATATCCGCCCAACCAACTGTTGACACGTGGCGTAACCAATTCTGAGTGGGCTAACAGACTCATATCGGATAAACTTCAGAGGACAGATAGAGATTGGTTAGGACTCATGCACTATAGAAGAGTCCTAGTATGACTCTTCTACAAAAGGATCAATCAGAATAGAGTTCTAAAGAAGAAGGAAGTCTGGAAGCGGTCTATATATAGGGCGAATCCTCAGGTACACAGACGGGTTCACACACACACAAATACCCAGTTCATTTTCGATTATTCAGACTCCTACCCTAGTAGCGACGTTCTGACTTTAGCATCGGAGCATCCTCCACCGGAACATCCCGGTGGTCACTTCGTGTTCTGTTTTGCAGGTGCATTTCCTAGCCGTGGTCTCGATCAATATTCAAGCAGCAACATTTTGGCGCCATCCATGGGACCGAAAGAGAACATGGCTAGACAATCATCTTCAAATAACACTCCCGTCAGTCACTCCGTCCAGAATAGGCGAACAAGATCAAGCGGCTCCCGTCGAAGAGGGCGACGGTCAACACCTTCCCAACGATATTCCAGTAATGACTGTATTAACGTGACTTCAGTCACCCCAAGAATGACTGAAAGCTCCCAGGGGACTCGTTCTCTGACCCCACCTTTAAAAAGAGGAGACCTACGTCATCGCCTAACCCGAAGGCTGTTTGACACTCCAAATGCTGAGCTGACCAGAGAAGTTCATGAACTTAAGGACGTGGTAACCACTCTACAGAAGCAGCTCGAAAGGGTGGTCCCCACAACCTCTGCTAATCATACACACCTCGATCCGAGCGACCTCCGCCTCAGACTGACCTCAAGGTCCAGTTATGGGAGAAAGGATAGATCAGAGACGGATCCTGACTATCAGCCAGGGCAAGAAAGTGAGAAACACGTTACCAGAAGTGGTTCACGTTTTCGACGTGAGGAGTCACTTGAGGACAGCACAAACTCGCCTCCTGTAGTAGGCAGTGAAAATCTAGGTCGAAGATGCGCAGTCCAAAGGCACTGTCCTCAAGGACAGATCCATACACCCACATGGAAAGTACGCCCACAAGGGCGACCTTGTCACAAAGCCATCTCCAAATCCTCCCCAGAGGATTCTGCTCCCCCAAGGGAAGATTCTGGATACCCCCTATCCAAAAGTATAGAGAAGGCGAAGCTTCCTCCAAATTTTCGGATGCCACAGTGCGACCTATATGATGGAAGCGGAGATCCTGGAGAACATGTCTATCAATTCCAAACGAATATGTTACTCCTCCAGGTCTCAGATGCTGTCATGTGCCGTGCATTCCCAACTACTTTGAGGAAAGCAGCACATGCATGGTTCAAGTCCCTACGGCCGAGGTCCATCCATTCCTTCAACCAGTTATCAGACTTGTTCCAAAAACATTTTGTGAGCAGCCGAACTCGAAGAAAGAATTCGGCCAGTCTCCTCAATGTGGTCCAAGAAAGAAACGAGTCCTTGTCGCGGTATTTGGGACGTTTTAATGCGGCAACTTTGGAAATTGATAACTTGGACGAATCGGTAAAGTACACGGCTTTTATGCGAGGGCTTCGTCCTACGTCCAAGTTCGCGTTCGCAGTGAATAAGAGTCCTCCAGGAAACATGAGCGCCCTGCTGGATAAAGCCAACAAGTATATCCAGGCTGAAGAATATTTGGAGACTCACAATGGACAGCGAGGAGACAATGGACACGATCAAGACAAGAGAACTCGCGAAGATAGTCCAAGAGTTGGGCGGAGTTCTAAGCGGTCAAGAAGGGATGAAAGGCGTCCCAAAGAGATGTTAGACATGAAGAATTTAACGCCATTAACTGCAAGGCCCTCTCAGATTCTCCACGAAATAAAAGATAAGGAAATGCTGGAAAGGCCAGAGAAGATGAGATCCCCGCCCAGCAAGAGAGATAGAAACTTGTGGTGCCGTTACCACAACGATCATGGTCACACCACCGACAATTGCGAATCGCTCAAGCGTGCAATAGAAGCCCTTATCAAACGCGGACATTTGCGTGGATACGTCAATAGAAGGAATGAAAAGAGGGAAGTCACTCCCGTAGGGAGGAAAGAAGATGTGCAAGAGAATGCGGGAGTCATAAATACCATCTCGGGGGGCATTTCTGCAGGAGGCTCTTCTGGACAAGGAAGAAAAGCCTACGCAAGGGAAATCCTCACAACTACAGGACCATCGACTAAAAGGCAGAAGGTTGAACCAGCTCCCACAATATCCTTCTCCGATGACGATGTGGGTGATACTAGAATACCCCATGATGACCCCCTAGTTGTCACACTCCGAGTGGGAAACTTCGACATGAAGAGGATCCTCGTTGACAATGGGAGCTCGGCGGAAATACTTTTCTATGAAGCTTTCCAAAAGATGAATATCCCAGCCGACCGATTACGGAGGATAGATACGCCCCTCTATGGCTTCTCTAACCATCCGGTTGCTTGCGAGGGAATTATTGCACTACCCGTGATTGTGGGAGATCCTCCGACCCAAGCAAAGTTGATGCTAGATTTCGTGGTGGTACGCATCCCTTCGGCCTATAATGCAATTTTGGGCCGAACAGCATTAAACCAATTAAAAGCTGTGGTATCTACGTACCACATGAAGATGAAATTCCCCACGGAGAATGGAGTCGGGGAAGTCAAGGGAGATCAAGTGGTGGCTCGGCAGTGCTACATGGCATCATGCCGAAATAGAGCCAATGAAACCCTCATGATAGAAGATCTGAGGGATGAGACAAAAATCGAAAGAGGTAAGCCCGCTGAAGACCTCACTCATATTGAGCTATATCCGGGAATTCAAGAAAAGACAGTGAGAATAGGAACCGGTCTATCAGACAGCCTCAAGCTCAAGCTTGTGGATTTATTAAGGAGCTATTCAGATATCTTTGCGTGGACGGCATCCGATATGCCTGGGATTGATCCTGAGGTGATCACCCACAAATTGAACGTTGATCCTGGTAGGAAACCAGTCAAGCAAAAGAAGAGGACGTTTGCTCCCGAGAGACAAGTTAAAATCGAGGAGGAAGTTGAAAAGTTGTTGGCAGCCGGATTCATTGAAGAGATATCATATCCAGAGTGGATCGCCAACGTCGTAATGGTACCCAAGTCGAGCGACCGTTGGCGAATATGCATTGATTTCACTGACCTCAACAAGGCCTGCCCAAAGGACAGTTACCCGTTACCACGTATCGATATTTTGATCGATGCTACCTCGGGTCATAAACTGTTGAGTTTTATGGATGCATACTCGGGATACAATCAGATAAAGATGTGCGTAGATGATATCCCCAAGACTTCCTTTATTACAGAACGTGGGCTGTACTGCTACAAAGTCATGCCTTTCGGACTCAAGAACGCGGGGGCAACTTATCAGCGCCTAGTTAACATGATCTTCCATGATCTAATTGGGAGAAACGTGGAAGTGTACGTGGATGACATGCTAGTCAAGAGTGTGGAAGCCGAGACTCATGTGGAGGACCTCAAGGAAACCTTCGAAATCCTAAGGGCTTATAACATGAAACTAAACCCGCTAAAGTGTGCGTTTGGTGTTGCGTCTGGGAAATTCTTAGGATTCATGGTATCGCAACGGGGTATCGAAGCCAACCCAGAGAAGATAGGCGCTATTCATGCCATGAAGTCGCCTAAGACAATCAAGCAGGTCCAGGAGCTTACAGGAAGAGTGGCGGCCTTAGGAAGGTTCATGTCCAAGTCCGCCGAAAAATGCCTCCCCTTTTTCAAAGCTATCAGGAAGGCAAGGGACTTCGAGTGGACTGAAGAATGCCAGAGATCGTTTGAAGAATTGAAGCAATACTTGTCGTCCCCGCCGCTCCTCACCAAACCGATTTCTGGAGAAAACCTATTCTTATACCTGTCGGTTAGTGAGGTAGCGGTAAGCACAGTCTTAATCAGAGAGGAAGAGGGCAAGCAAAGACCTGTATACTACGTAAGCAAGGTCTTACAAGATGTAGAAACCAGGTATCCCCGAATAGATAAGGTAGCCCTAGCTCTTATCACATCGGCGAGGAAATTAAGACCATATTTTCAGTCACACACCATCATCGTGTTAACTGATCAACCATTGGGTAAAGTTCTACAAAATCCTGATGCGTCGGGGAGGCTAGTAAACTGGTCAGTGGAACTAGGCGAGTTCGATATTCGGTATCAACCCCGTACAGCAATTAAGGCTCAAGCCTTATCAGATTTTGTGGTCGAATGCACAATACCAGAGAACCCCCCGAATCTGGTCCTTTCAGAAGTTTCGGATCCTTGGCTCCTTTATGTTGATGGTTCTTCCAAGGTGGGAAGTAGCGGAGCCGGGCTTATATTAATCAGCCCCGAAAAGTTTGTGATCGAGTACGCCCTTCGCTTCAATTTCCAGGCATCAAACAATGAAGCTGAATACGAGGCACTCCTAGCGGGAATAAGGTTGGCACACTCTTAAAGTTGATTCTCTTTCCGTCCATAGTGATTCTCAATTAATTGTGAACCACATCTCGGGAGAATATGGGGCAAAAGATGAGAGAATGGCCCAGTACCTCCAAGCTGTGAAAACGGAAGCCGCTTTGTTCAAAAATTTCGCCATCCGCCACATACCACGAAACCAAAATGCCCAAGCAGACTCACTGTCAAGACTGACTTCCGAAGACATTTCGGAATTAAACAGAGCGGTATACATTGAGTTCCTCCAAGAAAGAAGTATCCAGATCTCAAAGGAGGTCAATGTGATAGAAGAGGAACCTTGCTGGATGGACCCAATAATTCAGTACCTTGTCTCAGGAATATTACCGTCAGAAAAAAGCGAAGCTCGCAATTTACGTGCTAAAGCTGTTCGGTTTACCCTGGTAGACGGGGTACTGTATAAAAAGTCTTTCAGTCTGCCATACTTAAAGTGCTTAAGTCCTAGAGAGGCAGATTATGCGTTACAGGAAGTCCACGAAGGGATTTGCGGACAACACTTGGGGGGAAGAAACCTGGCCCACAAAATCTTGCGGCAAGGTTATTATTGGCCAGGTATGCAGAAAGAAGCGATCAAATTTACAAAAAAGTGTGATCGTTGTCAAAAATTTGCTCCGCTGACGCACACGCCGGCAACACCACTTAGTATCTTGACTTCCCCAATTCCATTTGCAATGTGGGGAATGGATATTTTGGGCCCATTCCCGGTAGCCACTGGACAAAGGCGTTTTGTGATAGTCGCCATCGACTACTTCACGAAATGGGCTGAGGCCGAATCATTGGCCACTATAACAGCATCGAAATGCGAAGAGTTCTTCTGGAGGAACGTTGTTTGCCGCTTTGGGGTGCCGAAGATCCTAATCACAGATAACGGGAAGCAATTTGACAATTCCAACTTTCGAAGATTTTGTGAAGGTCTCTCTATTGATCTCCGTTTTACATCGGTTGCTCACCCCCAATCCAATGGGCAGACGGAGAACATGAATCGTTCAATTCTTCAAGGGTTGAAAAGAAAGCTTGATGATGCAAAGGGGGCATGGGTTGATGAGCTTCCTAAAGTACTTTGGGCATACCGCACAACACCTCATTCCGTGACAGGTGAAACACCATTCCTTTTATCTTTTGGTACAGAGGCGCTGCTACCAGTAGAAGTGGGCCTCCCCACGGTTCGAGTGTTACACTTCTCTGAAAAAGAAAACGAAGAGAATCTCAGAGGAAACCTAGACCTATTAGATGATGCGCGAGCTCAAGCGTTAGATCGTATGATATCAACGAAACAACGGGTTGCGAGATTCTATAATCGAAAGGTCCGAGTAAGGATGTTCAGAGTCGGTGATCTTGTCCTCAGAAAACTGGAAGTTTCAAACCCAAAGGCCGCTGTGGGGAAACTGTCCCCAAATTGGGAAGGACCTTATAAGATATCAAAAGTGCTCAGGCTAGGCGCTTATTCACTGGAAACACTTTCAGGGGAAGCGATCCCGCGAACATGGAATGCTGATAACTTGAGGAAATACTACCAGTAAATTCTTAAGGAAAAGCGAAGACATTCTTCTTATTATTTTGGGGGGAAGTAGCATAAAAGCATAGTTGGATGTAAAGAAGAAGTGTTTCAGTTATAATGAAATTCAACAAAAGTTTGAAGCATTTCATTTCGTCTATTTATACATCTTCATTCCTGTGAGAAAGACCAATTGCTTACATTAGCATATCAATTTCTGGCCACTTTAACTAATGATATGTATGTTCTCAAGAACGATAGACATCTAATATCCGAGCAGACTGCCCGAACAGACTGCTCGTCTACGGAAAACAGCGAATGTTGCCCAAGCAAAATATCACCCAGTGATAAGGTATGACACAAGTTTTACCTAACACGGTCTAGCTTTAGTTCTAGCCCGAGAAACGGCAAAACCAAGTGGGAGTTCGTCGTCCTACCCTGTTTTGTTAATTCGAAACTTGGCCGAGCGTGAGTGCGAGGCTTCTTTGCCAGCCCTTAGCCGACGATAAGGGTTCGCGTCAAAGTAAAACACAAGCATGATGTGGTTAGCTCAAGTTAAAGAACACACTTGTACAAAACTAACACCCTCCACAGGAGTGGTGACCATCCCTCAAAGGGACAGTCAAACATTTGGCACATGCAACCATTTGCATGCACAGCTCTATGTCCTCTTTCTAGAGAGGTTAACGTGGAGTACATCACCCCAAATGGACAAGGTAAGACCCAAGTCTTTACCGAACACGGTCCAGTAAAGGTTTTAGACAAAAACAAAATCAAAACAAAGGACGATACATTCACAACGCGAGTATGCAAAAGTAAAACCCCTTTATGTGAAAGGGAAAACGTTTCAAGTGCAAAGGCTTCGTAGGCCAAAAAAGTACTGAGAAAACATAGACATGAATTACAAAGCTGATGAGATGAAAACAAAAAATGTCCTAAGACGGAGGAGCATTCCCGGATCGGACACTTTTCTCCCCAGGAGAAACAACATCTCCAGCTTCAACAGGTGCAGCAGTCTCGCCCGATGGAGAATCGAAACTGGGCACCACAATGTCGTCCAAGAAGATGTTTGGATATTTGGCTGCTGTTAACTCTTTGGCTTTCTGAAAGCCCTCTTGAAAAATGGAGAGCCCATCTTCTGTCCGTTTCCGGAGCCATTCGTCGCCAGCAGTACCATCAAGGAAGGCGTGGATGGCTTTATTACCAATTTCGGCCTTCTCCTGCTTCAGCTTCTCACATCTTCTTTCAAAACGGCCGACCTTGTTAAGCAGATCAGCATTCTCCATCTTTAGGGCCTTGACCTCCTTGTCAAGTTTCTCAGCTTTGGCTTCGGCAGCTCTCTTGTCAGTTTCTGCATTGCGAGCCACATCCATCGCCATGGAAAACCTTTCCTGCATCTGGCTGCTATAGCAGTAAGCCTGAAAATAAGAGAGAGATAAAGACAGAGTATGTATCAGAAGTGCACGAAGAGCTTAAATAACAAGACGCAAGAGGAAAAAGAAATGAAGTCCTTACGTTGTAAGCAGCTTGGACGTGCGCCATAGCGAAGGCTTCATGAGGTTGATTCTCCAAAATCAACTTATCACTTGGCAACACCCCGTGAGCCAAGTGCTGAGCAGAGACATTTGCATGAGGCATTCCTGAATCACCTCTCTTGATGGTCCATCGAGGACGAAAGATGGGATCCTTGTCGATAGGGATATCTTCAACCACCAAAGGAGGCACCGGAGGAGTAGGTGCGCGTAGCCGTTTCACAAGAGGGGAAGAACCTTCCCCCGCACCTTCTTTCCTTTTCCCTTTCGATGCCCTTTGCATCAATCCCATAAAATCACCTTTTGCACCCTCTCCTTTGCCAGCCATTTCTGTAAGATAGTAAGAGAGACCGTGTTAGATAACTTGTACGCAAAAAGAAAGGACATAAGAATATAAACACGGCTTCGGACTCTACCTAGACTTGGAGTACTAGAAGATGATGTTCCTATCACCAGTTCTTGAGTCTTAGACTTCGAGACAATTCGAGGTTCTAAAACTGGAGTTGGAGGAACGGGCATAGCAGGGGCAGGAGGAATAAGCCCCGCATGCCGCATCTCTTGTTCTGTAAGGGGTTCGTCAATATTGAGAACGCCCCTCCTCTTTATATGATCAAGCAGCTTCTTCGTCATAGCGTTGGGAGCCAGAAAGCCTTTCTTTTCATAATCTTTACAGAAAGCATTCCACTTTCTTGGGAACTCCCATTTGCCGCTTGGCCGCTGAATGAAGAAGTATCGGGAGTGCCAACCTTTGTTAGATTTGGGACCCCCCTTTATCACCCTGATCCGGTTATGGATGTAATACCAGCCATCGCACTTGGCCACATTCTTTATAAAGCATACCTCAAGGTATAATCTCATGAAGTCATGGACCGTCACTGGATACCCTGAGGTCTGCACAAGATAAATTAAGCCAACTAGTTTCCTCCACCCGTTGGGCACGAGCTGACCTGGAGCCATTTTGTAGTGGTTGAAAAAGGCGACTGCAAAGGGATGCATGGGGATTCTATAGCCAGACTTAATCTGGCCTTCATAGACACTGGTTTCCAAGTCTGTACCATAATTGGCAGGCTCTTGGATTGCGGGTACCCGAGCAGACAAAGGAGGAGGCAAAGGATACTCTTTTAAGAGCTCGACAATGCTCTCTTTTGACATCTTATTCCTCTTTTCATCTGAGGCAAACCAAATGTCCTCGTCAAATTTGTCTTCAGCTTCATCTTTGATATCCCCAAGAGCATCATCGTTACGGGGAAATGAAGTGCTAGTTTGGGGAGCTGAAGTTCCTACTTGGCTATAGTGTGTTGAAGTTCCTACTTGTGATGACCTACTCTCCGACTCACTCTCTAAATCGTTCTCTGAAAAACTACTTGAAGAGGACGAAGTACTACTTGAAGTGGATGAAGACATTTTCTAGGACTACGATATTGAAAGCTACTAAAAGGAAATAGATATGTGCCGAACAAGAAGAAGAGAAGAGAACTTACTTGTCAAAGTTAAGCCGAACAGTGAAAGTGAATAGCAGGGGGCAAATGAGGAGAGGAACTCCAAATATATAGAGGGAGGAAGAAATAACTTCCCCTATAAAGGCGGTAGCATTCAAGACGCGTGTCCCGTGCGATTCCCGGGGTATTAAATTTTGAAATTTGAAATTGTAACCGTTTAGGTTCTGGCGGCTAAAGGACGGTTGTACTTGACACGTGGCAACACAATTGATAACCTAATCATGAGCTCTCTTCCCCAAGAAGCATCTACGGTCTACCATCCCGACCAGGATGACCGAACAGGGCTCCCGACCAGGATGACTTGGTAAGGACTAAGGTCAACAGTCTCAAGACTGAAGCCCGATCAGGATGCCCATCCAGACATCCCCAACAGGATGACCGAACAGGGCTCCCGACCAGGATGACTTAGCAAGGACTAAGTCAACAGTCTCAAGACTGATGCCCGACCAGGATGCCCGTCCAGACATCCCGAGCAGGATGTCCGAACAGGTTTCCCGTCCAGGATCACTTGTAAGGACTAAGGTCAACAGTCTCAAGACTGCAACCCGACCAGGATGCCCGTTCAGACATCCCGAGCAGGATGTCCGAACAGGTTTCCTGTCCAGGATCACTTGTAAGGACTAAGGTCAACAGTCTCAAGACTGATGCCCGTCCAGACATCCCCAATAGGATGACCGAACAAGGCTCCCGACCAGGATCACTTGTAAGGACTAAGGTCAACAGTTTCAAGACTGATGCCCGATCAGGATGCCCGTCCAGACATCCCCAACAGGATGACCGAACAGGGCTCCCGACCAGGATGACTTAGCAAGGCCTAAGTCTACAGTCTCAAGACTGTAGCCCGACCAGGATGCCCGTTCAGACATCCAGACCAGGAAGCCCGACCAGACTGCCCGAGCAGGAAGCCCGAGCAGGGCTTCCGGTTTACCAACCAAAGAAGGAACATTGATCAAGCTTACCGAGCAGAAAGCCCAACCAGACATCCCGACCAGGAAGGCCGACCAGACTGCCCGAGAGGGAAGCCCGAGCAGGATTCCTGGTCTACCATTCAAAGAAGGAACTTTGGTCAACCTTCCCGAGCAGGAAGCTCGACCAGGCTTCCCGAGCAGGAAGGCCGACCAGACTGCCCGAGCAGGGAAGCCCGAGCAGGGTTCCTTGTTTACCATCCAAAGGAGGGTCAGTGGTTAACCTTCCCAAGCAGGAAGCCCGACCAGGATTCCCGAGCAGGAAGCCCGACCAGACTTCCCGACCAGACTTCCCGAGCAGAAAGCCTGACCAGGGTTCCCGAGCAGAAAGCCTGACCAGGATTCCCGAACAGAAAGCCCGACCAGACTTCCCGAGCAGACCTTCCGAGCAGAAATCCCGAGCAGGCCTCCCGAGCAGATTATCCAATTGAGATGCTCAATCAAGATTTGAGAGCATGATGTTTTGGAAATTCCTAAGTGACAACGGGCATGGAAGATTTGTGGCTGAACTACTTTTAGTCAACTTTCTGCATTAAATGCCTTTAACTGTTCACTTGAAGGAACCGTCAAAGGCAGGGGGCATTATGATATAGCTAAATATATCCGCCCAACCAACTGTTGACACGTGGCGTAACCAATTCTGAGTGGGCTAACAGACTCATATCGGATAAACTTCAGAGGACAGATAGAGATTGGTTAGGACTCATGCACTAATAGAAGAGTCCTGGTATGACTCTTCTACAAAAGGATCAATCAGAATAGAGTTCTAAAGAAGAAGGAAGTCTGGAAGCGGTCTATATATAGGGCGAATCCTCAGGTACACAGAGAGGTTCACACACACACAAATACCCAGTTCATTTTCGATTATTCAGACTCCTACCCTAGTAGCGACGTTCTGACTTTAGCATCGGAGCATCCTCCACCGGAACATCCCGGTGGTCACTTCGTGTTCTGTTTTGCAGGTGCATTTCCTAGCCGTGGTCTCGATCAATATTCAAGCAGCAACAGAAACGATAACAGAAATAAATCAAAATGAGTGGGTGAAATTGGAGAAGTTATATTAAGGAGGAGTTATTATCTAATATACAAAACCAAACCTCATTTTTTTACGTTAAATAAGTGATAATTTGGAGGTAATTAGAGCAGAGAGAAATCAGGGGCAACAACAGAAGATTGGCTTGATTTACGGAGGGATACCAAGAGAGGAGTTTTAAAAATTCAGAAAGAAAACAATTACATCATAAAAGCGTGAAAGGTAAGTGTTGCGTGAGGCTGAAATCAGCGCAAGAGAGGAGCTTCGTTGTGGTGCGAATCCAACGAATTTCGGGTGTCATTAGAGGTAAGTGTCAATACCTTAGCCTAATTCTCTTTTCTTCTTCAGCCTCCCCCCCGGCTCTCTGTGTTGTTTCATACCTTCAGGGATGGACACAACGACAGACCCAAAGATGGAGCAAGAAGGTGAATCGCTATTCACTCTATTATTTTCATTTTCTCCAAAATGTATGTACATAGTAATTCTAGATTTACATCCCTTCATTTTACAAGACACTATCTATCAGCTTTTCCCTTGCTTATTTATATCGCTAA
>JAVXUO010000914.1:0-11578 GCA_033065855.1 Escallonia rubra | reverse complement strand
GATATAGCTAAATATATCCGCCCAACCAACTGTTGACACGTGGCGTAACCAATTCTGAGTGGGCTAACAGACTCATATCGGATAAACTTCAGAGGACAGATAGAGATTGGTTAGGACTCATGCACTAATAGAAGAGTCCTGGTATGACTCTTCTACAAAAGGATCAATCAGAATAGAGTTCTAAAGAAGAAGGAAGTCTGGAAGCGGTCTATATATAGGGCGAATCCTCAGGTACACAGACGGGTTCACACACACACAAATACCCAGTTCATTTTCGATTATTCAGACTCCTACCCTAGTAGCGACGTTCTGACTTTAGCATCGGAGCATCCTCCACCGGAACATCCCGGTGGTCACTTCGTGTTCTGTTTTGCAGGTGCATTTCCTAGCCGTGGTCTCGATCAATATTCAAGCAGCAACATTTTGGCGCCATCCGTGGGACCGAAAGAGAACATGGCTAGACAATCATCTTCAAATAACACTCCGGTCAGTCGCTCCGTCCAGAATAGGCGAACAAGATCAAGCGGCTCCCGCCGAAGAGGGCGACGGTCAACACCTTCCCAACGATATTCCAGTAATGACTGCATTAACGTGACTTCAGTCACCCCACGAATGACTGAAAGCTCCCAGGGGACTCGTTCTCTGACCCCACCTTTAAAAAGAGGAGACCTGCGTCATCGCCTAACCCGGAGGCTGTTTGACACTCCAAATGCTGAGCTGACCAGAGAAGTTCATGAACTTAAGGACGTGGTAACCACTCTACAGAAGCAGCTCGAAAGGGTGGTCCCCACAACCTCTGCTAATCATACACATCTCGATCCGAGCGACCTCCGTCTCAGACTGACCTCAAGGTCCAGTTATGGGAGAAAGAATAGATCAGAGACGGATCCTGACTATCAGCCAGGGCAAGAAAGTGAGAAACATGTTACCAGAAGTGGTTCACGTTTTCGACGTGAGGAGTCACTTGAGGACAGCACAAACTCGCCTCCTGTGGTAGGCAGTGAAAATCTAGGTCGAAGATGCGCAGTCCAAAGGCACTGTCCTCAAGGACAGATCCATACACCCACATGGAAAGTACGCCCACAAGGGCGACCTTGTCACAAAGCCATCTCCAAATCCTCCCCAGAGGATTCTGCTCCGCCAAGGGAAGATTCTGGATACCCCCTATCCAAAAGTATAGAGAAGGCGAAGCTTCCTCCAAATTTTCGGATGCCACAGTGCGACCTATATGATGGAAGCGGAGATCCTGGAGAGCATGTCTATCAATTTCAAACGAATATGTTACTCCTCCAGGTCTCAGATGCTGTCATGTGCCGAGCATTCCCAACTACTTTGAGGAAAGCAGCACATGCATGGTTCAAGTCCCTACGACCCAGGTCCATCCATTCCTTCAACCAGTTATCAGACTTGTTCCAAAAACATTTTGTAAGCAGCCGAACTCGGAGAAAGAATTCGGCCAGTCTTCTCAATGTGGTCCAAGAAAGAAATGAGTCCTTGTCGCGATATTTGGGACGTTTCAATGCGGCAACTTTGGAAATAGATAACCTGGATGAATCAGTAAAGTACACGGCTTTTATGCGAGGGCTTCGTCCTACGTCCAAATTCGCGTTCGCAGTAAATAAGAGTCCTCCAGGAAACATGAGCGCCTTGCTGGATAAAGCCAATAAGTATATCCAGGCTGAAGAATATTTGGAGACCCACAATGGACAGCGAGGAGACAATGGACATGATCAAGACAAGAGAACTCGCGAAGATAGTCCAAGAGTTGGGCGGAGTTCTAAGCGATCAAGAAGGGATGAAAGGCGTCCCAAAGAGATGTTAGACATGAAGAACTTCACGCCATTAACTGCACGGCCCGCGCAGATCCTCCATGAAATAAAAGATAAGGAGATGCTGGAAAGGCCAGAGAAGATGAGGTCGCCGCCCAGCAAGAGAGATAGAAACTTGTGGTGCCGTTACCACAATGATCATGGTCACACCACCGACAATTGTGAATCGCTCAAGCGTGCAATAGAAGCCCTTATCAAACGCGGACATTTGCGTGGATATGTCAATAGAAGGAATGAAAAGAGGGAAGTCACTCCTTAGGGAGAAAGAAGATGTGCAAGAGAATGCGGGAGTCATAAATACCATCTCGGGGGGAATTTCTGCAGGAGGCTCTTCTGGACAAGGAAGAAAAGCCTACGCAAGGGAAATCCTCACAACTACAGGACCATCGACTAAAAGGCAGAAGGTTGAACCAGCTCCCACAATATCCTTCTCCGATGACGATGTGGGTGATACTAGAATACCCCATGATGACCCCCTAGTTGTCACACTCCGAGTGGGAAACTTCGACATGAAGAGGATCCTCGTTGACAATGGGAGCTCGGCGGAAATACTTTTCTATGAAGCTTTCCAAAAGATGAATATCCCAGCTGACCGATTACGGAGGATAGATACGCCCCTCTATGGCTTCTCTAACCATCCGGTTGCTTGCGAGGGAATTATTGCACTACCCGTGATTGTGGGAGACCCTCCGACCCAAGCAAAGTTGATGCTAGATTTCGTGGTGGTACGCATCCCTTCGGCCTATAATGCAATTTTGGGCCGAACAGCATTAAACCAATTAAAAGCTGTGGTATCTACGTACCACATGAAGATGAAATTCCCCACGGAGAATGGAGTCGGGGAAGTCAAGGGAGATCAAGTGGTGGCTCGGCAGTGCTACATGGCATCATGCCGAAATAGAGCCAATGAAACCCTCATGATAGAAGATCTGAGGGATGAGACAAAAATCGAAAGAGGTAAGCCCGCTGAAGACCTCACTCATATTGAGCTATATCCGGGAATTCAAGAAAAGACAGTGAGAATAGGAACCGGTCTATCAGACAGCCTCAAGCTCAAGCTTGTGGATTTATTAAGGAGCTATTCAGATATCTTTGCGTGGACGGCATCCGATATGCCTGGGATTGATCCTGAGGTGATCACCCACAAATTGAACGTTGACCCTGGTAAGAAGCCAGTCAAGCAAAAGAAGAGGACATTCGCTCCCGAGAGACAAGTTAAAATCGAGGAGGAAGTTGAAAAATTGTTGGCAGCCGGATTCATTGAAGAGATATCATACCCAGATTGGATCGCCAACGTCGTGATGGTACCCAAGTCGAGCGACCGGTGGCGAATATGCATTGATTTCACGGACCTCAACAAGGCCTGCCCAAAGGACAGTTACCCGTTACCACGTATTGATATTTTGATCGATGCTACCTCGGGTCATAAATTGTTGAGTTTTATGGATGCATACTCAGGATACAATCAGATAAAGATGTGTGTAGATGACATCCCCAAAACTTCCTTCATTACAGAACGTGGGCTGTACTGTTACAAAGTCATGCCTTTCGGACTCAAGAATGCGGGGGCAACTTATCAGCGCCTTGTTAACATGATCTTCCATGATTTAATTGGGAGAAATATGGAGGTGTACGTGGATGACATGCTAGTCAAGAGTGAGGAAGCCGAGGCTCATGTGGAGGACCTCAAGGACACCGGCAAAAGCCTAAGGGCCTATAACATGAAACTAAACCCGCTCAAGTGTGCGTTTGGTGTAGCGTCAGGGAAATTCTTAGGATTCATGGTATCGCAACGGGGTATAGAAGCAAACCCAGAGAAGATAGGCGCTATTCATGCCATGAAGTCGCCTAAGACAATTAAGCAGGTCCAGGAGCTTACAGGAAGAGTGGCGGCTTTGGGAAGGTTCATGTCCAAGTCCGCCGAAAAATGCCTCCCCTTTTTCAAAGCTATCAGGAAGGCAAGGGACTTCGAGTGGACTGAAGAATGCCAGAGATCGTTTGAAGAATTGAAGCAATACTTGTCGTCCCCGCCGCTCCTTACCAAACCGGTTACTGGAGAAAACTTATTATGCCTGTCGGGTAGTGAGGTAGCGGAAAGCACGGTCTTAATCCGAGAGGAAGAGGCAAGCAAAGACCTGTTTACTATGTAAGCAAGGTCCTACAAGACGTAGAAACCAGGTACCCCCGAATAGATAAGGTAGCCCTAGCTCTTATCATATCGGCGAGGAAATTGAGACCATATTTTCAGTCACACACCATCATCGTGTTGACTGATCAACCATTGGGTAAAGTTCTACAAAATCCTGATGCGTCGGGGAGGCTAGTAAACTGGTCAGTGGAACTAGGCGAGTTCGATATTCGGTATCAACCCCGTACAGCAATTAAGGCTCAAGCCTTATCAGATTTTGTGGTCGAATGCACAATACCAGAGAACCCCCCGAATCTGGTCCTTTCAGAAGTTTCGGATCCTTGGCTCCTTTATGTTGATGGTTCTTCCAAGGTGGGAAGTAGCGGAGCCGGGCTTATATTAATCAGCCCCGAAAAGTTTGTGATCGAGTACGCCCTTCGCTTCAATTTCCAGGCATCAAACAATGAAGCTGAATACGAGGCACTCCTAGCGGGAATAAGGTTGGCACACTCTCTTAAAGTTGATTCTCTTTCCGTCCATAGTGATTCTCAATTAATTGTGAACCATATCTCGGGAGAATATGGGGCAAAAGATGAGAGAATGGCCCAGTACCTCCAAGCTGTGAAAACGGAAGCCGCTTTGTTCAAAAATTTCGCCATCCGCCACATACCACGAAACCAAAATGCCCAAGCAGACTCACTGTCAAGACTGACTTCCGAAGACATTTCGGAATTAAACAGAGCGGTATACATTGAGTTCCTCCAAGAAAGAAGTATCCAGATCTCAAAGGAGGTCAATGTGATAGAAGAGGAACCTTGCTGGATGGACCCAATAATTCAGTACCTTGTCTCAGGAATATTACCGTCAGAAAAAAGCGAAGCTCGCAATTTACGTGCTAAAGCTGTTCGGTTTACCCTGGTAGACGGGGTACTGTATAAAAAGTCTTTCAGTCTGCCATACCTAAAGTGCTTAAGCCCTAGAGAGGCAGATTATGCGTTACAGGAAGTCCACGAAGGGATTTGCGGACAACACTTGGGGGGAAGAAACCTGGCCCACAAAATCTTGCGGCAAGGTTATTATTGGCCAGGTATGCAGAAAGAAGCGATCAAATTTACAAAAAAGTGTGATCGTTGTCAAAAATTTGCTCCGCTGACGCACACGCCGGCAACACCACTTAGTATCTTGACTTCCCCAATTCCATTTGCAATGTGGGGAATGGATATTTTGGGCCCATTCCCGGTAGCCACTGGACAAAGGCGTTTTGTGATAGTCGCCATCGACTACTTCACGAAATGGGCTGAGGCCGAATCATTGGCCACTATAACAGCATCGAAATGCGAAGAGTTCTTCTGGAGGAACGTTGTTTGCCGCTTTGGGGTGCCGAAGATCCTAATCACAGATAACGGGAAGCAATTTGACAATTCCAACTTTCGAAGATTTTGTGAAGGTCTCTCTATTGATCTCCGTTTTACATCGGTTGCTCACCCCCAATCCAATGGGCAGACGGAGAACATGAATCGTTCAATTCTTCAAGGGTTGAAAAGAAAGCTTGATGATGCAAAGGGGGCATGGGTTGATGAGCTTCCTAAAGTACTTTGGGCATACCGCACAACACCTCATTCCGTGACAGGTGAAACACCATTCCTTTTATCTTTTGGTACAGAGGCGCTGCTACCAGTAGAAGTGGGCCTCCCCACGGTTCGAGTGTTACACTTCTCTGAAAAAGAAAACGAAGAGAATCTCAGAGGAAACCTAGACCTATTAGATGATGCGCGAGCTCAAGCGTTAGATCGTATGATATCAACGAAACAACGGGTTGCGAGATTCTATAATCGAAAGGTCCGAGTAAGGATGTTCAGAGTCGGTGATCTTGTCCTCAGAAAACTGGAAGTTTCAAACCCAAAGGCCGCTGTGGGGAAACTGTCCCCAAATTGGGAAGGACCTTATAAGATATCAAAAGTGCTCAGGCTAGGCGCTTATTCACTGGAAACACTTTCAGGGGAAGCGATCCCGCGAACATGGAATGCTGATAACTTGAGGAAATACTACCAGTAAATTCTTAAGGAAAAGCGAAGACATTCTTCTTATTATTTTGGGGGGAAGTAGCATAAAAGCATAGTTGGATGTAAAGAAGAAGTGTTTCAGTTATAATGAAATTCAACAAAAGTTTGAAGCATTTCATTTCGTCTATTTATACATCTTCATTCCTGTGAGAAAGACCAATTGCTTACATTAGCATATCAATTTCTGGCCACTTTAACTAATGATATGTATGTTCTCAAGAACGATAGACATCTAATATCCGAGCAGACTGCCCGAACAGACTGCTCGTCTACGGAAAACAGCGAATGTTGCCCAAGCAAAATATCACCCAGTGATAAGGTATGACACAAGTTTTACCTAACACGGTCTAGCTTTAGTTCTAGCCCGAGAAACGGCAAAACCAAGTGGGAGTTCGTCGTCCTACCCTGTTTTGTTAATTCGAAACTTGGCCGAGCGTGAGTGCGAGGCTTCTTTGCCAGCCCTTAGCCGACGATAAGGGTTCGCGTCAAAGTAAAACACAAGCATGATGTGGTTAGCTCAAGTTAAAGAACACACTTGTACAAAACTAACACCCTCCACAGGAGTGGTGACCATCCCTCAAAGGGACAGTCAAACATTTGGCACATGCAACCATTTGCATGCACAGCTCTATGTCCTCTTTCTAGAGAGGTTAACGTGGAGTACATCATCAAGATGGACAAGGTAAGACCCAAGTCTTTACCGAACACGGTCCAGTAAAGGTTTTAGACAAAAACAAAATCAAAACAAAGGACGATACATTCACAACGCGAGTATGCAAAAGTAAAACCCCTTTATGTGAAAGGGAAAACGTTTCAAGTGCAAAGGCTTCGTAGGCCAAAAAAGTACTGAGAAAACATAGACATGAATTACAAAGCTGATGAGATGAAAACAAAAAATGTCCTAAGACGGAGGAGCATTCCCGGATCGGACACTTTTCTCCCCAGGAGAAACAACATCTCCAGCTTCAACAGGTGCAGCAGTCTCGCCCGATGGAGAATCGAAACTGGGCACCACAATGTCGTCCAAGAAGATGTTTGGATATTTGGCTGCTGTTAACTCTTTGGCTTTCTGAAAGCCCTCTTGAAAAATGGAGAGCCCATCTTCTGTCCGTTTCCGGAGCCATTCGTCGCCAGCAGTACCATCAAGGAAGGCGTGGATGGCTTTATTACCAATTTCGGCCTTCTCCTGCTTCAGCTTCTCACATCTTCTTTCAAAACGGCCGACCTTGTTAAGCAGATCAGCATTCTCCATCTTTAGGGCCTTGACCTCCTTGTCAAGTTTCTCAGCTTTGGCTTCGGCAGCTCTCTTGTCAGTTTCTGCATTGCGAGCCACATCCATCGCCATGGAAAACCTTTCCTGCATCTGGCTGCTATAGCAGTAAGCCTGAAAATAAGAGAGATAAAGACAGAGTATGTATCAGAAGTGCACGAAGAGCTTAAATAACAAGACGCAAGAGGAAAAAGAAATGAAGTCCTTACGTTGTAAGCAGCTTGGACGTGCGCCATAGCGAAGGCTTCATGAGGTTGATTCTCCAAAATCAACTTATCACTTGGCAACACCCCGTGAGCCAAGTGCTGAGCAGAGACATTTGCATGAGGCATTCCTGAATCACCTCTCTTGATGGTCCATCGAGGACGAAAGATGGGATCCTTGTCGATAGGGATATCTTCAACCACCAAAGGAGGCACCGGAGGAGTAGGTGCGCGTAGCCGTTTCACAAGAGGGGAAGAACCTTCCCCCGCACCTTCTTCCTTTTCCCTTTCGATGCCCTTTGCATCAATCCAATAAAATCACCTTCTGCACCCTCCCCTATGCCAGCCATTTCTGTAAGATAGTAAGAGACCGTGTTAGATAACTTGTACGCAAAAAGAAAGGACATAAGAATATAAACACGGCTTCGGACTCTACCTAGACTTGGAGTACTAGAAGATGATGTTCCTATCACCAGTTCTTGAGTCTTAGACTTCGAGACAATTCGAGGTTCTAAAACTGGAGTTGGAGGAACGGGCATAGCAGGGGCAGGAGGAATAAGCCCCGCATGCCGCATCTCTTGTTCTATAAGGGGTTCGTCAATATTGAGAACGCCCCTCCTCTTTATATGATCAAGCAGCTTCTTCGTCATAGCGTTGGGAGCCAGAAAGCCTTTCTTTTCATAATCTTTACAGAAAGCATTCCACTTTCTTGGGAACTCCCATTTGCCGCTTGGCCGCTGAATGAAGAAGTATCGGGAGTGCCAACCTTTGTTAGATTTGGGACCCCCTTTATCACCCTGATCCGGTTATGGATGTAATACCAGCCATCGCACTTGGCCACATTCTTTATAAAGCATACCTCAAGGTATAATCTCATGAAGTCATGGACCGTCACTGGATACCCTGAGGTCTGCACAAGATAAATTAAGCCAACTAGTTTCCTCCACCCGTTGGGCACGAGCTGACCTGGAGCCATTTTGTAGTGGTTGAAAAAGGCGACTGCAAAGGGATGCATGGGGATTCTATAGCCAGACTTAATCTGGCCTTCATAGACACTGGTTTCCAAGTCTGTACCATAATTGGCAGGCTCTTGGATTGCGGGTACCCGAGCAGAAAAAAGAGGAGGCAAAGGATACTCTTTTAAGAGCTCGACAATGCTCTCTTTTGACATCTTATTCCTCTTTTCATCTGAGGCAAACCAAATGTCCTCGTCAAATTTGTCTTCAGCTTCATCTTTGATATCCCCAAGAGCATCATCGTTACGGGGAAATGAAGTGCTAGTTTGGGGAGCTGAAGTTCCTACTTGGCTATAGTGTGTTGAAGTTCCTACTTGTGATGACCTACTCTCCGACTCACTCTCTAAATCGTTCTCTGAAAAACTACTTGAAGAGGACGAAGTACTACTTGAAGTGGATGAAGACATTTTCTAGGACTACGATATTGAAAGCTACTAAAAGGAAATAGATATGTGCCGAACAAGAAGAAGAGAAGAGAACTTACTTGTCAAAGTTAAGCCGAACAGTGAAAGTGAATAGCAGGGGGCAAATGAGGAGAGGAACTCCAAATATATAGAGGGAGGAAGAAATAACTTCCCCTATAAAGGCGGTAGCATTCAAGACGCGTGTCCCGCGCGATTCCCGGGGTATTAAATTTTGAAATTTGAAATTGTAACCGTTTAGGTTCTGGCGGCTAAAGGACGGTTGTACTTGACACGTAGCAACACAATTGATAACCTGATCATGAGCCCTCTTCCCCAAGAAGCATCTACGGTCTACCATCCCGAGCAGGATGACCGAACAGGGCTCCCGACCAGGATGACTTGGTAAGGACTAAGGTCAACAGTCTCAAGACTGATGCCCGACCAGGATGCCCGTCCAGACATCCCGACCAGGATGACCGAACAGGGCTCCCGACCAGGATGACTTAGCAAGGACTAAGTCAACAGTCTCAAGACTGATGCCCGACCAGGATGCCCGTCCAGACATCCCGAGCAGGATGTCCGAACAGGTTTCCCGTCCAGGATCACTTGTAAGGACTAAGGTCAACAGTCTCAAGACTGTAGCCCGACCAGGATGCCCGTCCAGACATCCCGAGCAGGATGTCCGAACAGGTTTCCCGTCCAGGATCACTTGTAAGGACTAAGGTCAACAGTCTCAAGACTGATGCCCGACCAGACATCCCGAGCAGGATGTCCGAACAGGTTTCCCGTCCAGGATCACTTGCAAGGACTAAGGTCAACAGTCTCAAGACTGATGCCCGACCATGATACCCGTCCAGACTTCCCTACTAGGATGGCCGAACAGGCCTCCCGACCAGGATGACTTAGCAAGGCCTAGTCAACAGTCAGAGACTGAGCCCGACCAGGATGCCCGTTCAGACATCCCGACCAGGAAGGCCGACCAGACTGCCCGAGCAGGAAGCCCGAGCAGGGTTTCTGGTTTACCATCCAAAGAAGGAACATTGGTCAACCTTCCCGAGCAGGAAGCCCGACCAGGATTCCCGAGCAGGAAGCCCGACCAGACTGCCCGAGCAGGAAGCCCGAGCAGGGTTTCTGGTTTACCATCCAAAGAAGGAACATTGGTCAACCTTCCCGAGCAGAAAGGCCGACCAGGATTCCCGAACAGGAAGGCCGACCACACCGCCCGAGCAGAAAGCCCGAGCCAGGTTCCTTGTTTACCATCCAAAGGAGGAACATTGGTTAACCTTCCCAAGCAGGAAGCCCGACCAGGATTCCCGAGCAGGAAGCCCGACCAGACTTCCCGACCAGACTTCCCGAGCAGAAAGCCCGACCATGGCTCCCGAGCAGAAAGCCGACCAGGATTCCCGAACAGAAAGCCCGACCAGACTTCCCGAGCAGACCTTCCGAGCAGAAATCCCGAGCAGGCCTCCCGAGCAGATTATCCAATTGAGATGCTCAATCAAGATTTGAGAGCATGATGTTTTGGAAATTCCTAAGTGACAACGGGCATGGAAGATTTGTGGCTGAACTACTTTTAGTCAACTTTCTGCATTAAATGCCTTTAACTGTTCACTTGAAGGAACCGTCAAAGGCAGGGGGCATTATGATATAGCTAAATATATCCGCCCAACCAACTGTTGACACGTGGCGTAACCAATTCTGAGTGGGCTAACAGACTCATATCGGATAAACTTCAGAGGACAGATAGAGATTGGTTAGGACTCATGCACTAATAGAAGAGTCCTGGTATGACTCTTCTACAAAAGGATCAATCAGAATAGAGTTCTAAAGAAGAAGGAAGTCTGGAAGCGGTCTATATATAGGGCGAATCCTCAGGTACACAGAGAGGTTCACACACACACAAATACCCAGTTCATTTTCGATTATTCAGACTCCTACCCTAGTAGCGACGTTCTGACTTTAGCATCGGAGCATCCTCCACCGGAACATCCCGGTGGTCACTTCGTGTTCTGTTTTGCAGGTGCATTTCCTAGCCGTGGTCTCGATCAATATTCAAGCAGCAACAGAAACGATAACAGAAATAAATCAAAATGAGTGGGTGAAATTGGAGAAGTTATATTAAGGAGGAGTTATTATCTAATATACAAAACCAAACCTCATTTTTTTACGTTAAATAAGTGATAATTTGGAGGTAATTAGAGCAGAGAGAAATCAGGGGCAACAACAGAAGATTGGCTTGATTTACGGAGGGATACCAAGAGAGGAGTTTTAAAAATTCAGAAAGAAAACAATTACATCATAAAAGCGTGAAAGGTAAGTGTTGCGTGAGGCTGAAATCAGCGCAAGAGAGGAGCTTCGTTGTGGTGCGAATCCAACGAATTTCGGGTGTCATTAGAGGTAAGTGTCAATACCTTAGCCTAATTCTCTTTTCTTCTTCAGCCTCCCCGGCTCTCTCTGTGTTGTTTCATACCTTAGAGGGATGGACACAACGACAGACCCAAAGATGGAGCAAGAAGGTGAATCGCTATTCACTCTATTATTTTCATTTCTCCAAAATGTATGTACATAGTAATTCTAGATTTACATCCCTTCATTTTACAAGACACTATCTATCAGCTTTTCCCTTGCTTATTTATATCGCTAAGGGCTGATCTACTATATTATC
>JAVXUO010002419.1:0-176579 GCA_033065855.1 Escallonia rubra | reverse complement strand
TAAGGGCCTATAACATGAAACTAAACCCGCTCAAGTGTGCGTTTGGTGTAGCGTCAGGGAAATTCTTAGGATTCATGGTATCGCAACGGGGTATAGAAGCAAATCCAGAGAAGATAGGCGCTATTCATGCCATGAAGTCGCCTAAGACAATTAAGCAGGTCCAGGAGCTTACAGGAAGAGTGGCGGCTTTGGGAAGGTTCATGTCCAAGTCCGCCGAAAAATGCCTCCCCCTTTTCAAAGCTATCAGGAAGGCAAGGGACTTCGAGTGGACTGAAGAATGCCAGAGATCGTTTGAAGAATTGAAGCAATACTTGTCGTCCCCGCCGCTCCTTACCAAACCGGTTACTGGTGAAAGCTTATTCTTATACCTGTCGGTTAGTGATAGCGGTAAGCACGGTCTTAATCCGAGAGGAAGAGGGCAAGCAAAGACCTGTTTACTACGTAAGCAAGGTCCTACAAGACATAGAAACCAGGTACCCCCGAATAGATAAGGTAGCCCTAGCTCTTATCATATCGGCAAGGAAATTGAGACCATATTTTCAGTCACACACCATCATCGTGTTGACAGATCAACCATTGAGTAAAGTTCTACAAAATCCTGATGTGTCGGGAAGACTAGTAAACTGGTCCGTGGAACTTGGCGAGTTCGATATTCGGTATCAACCCCGTACAGCAATTAAGGCTCAAGCCTTATCAGATTTTGTTGTCGAATGCACAATACCAGAGAACCCCCCGAATCTCGTCCTTTCAGAAGTTTCGGATCCTTGGCTCCTTTATGTTGATGGCTCTTCCAAGGTGGGAAGTAGCGGAGCCGGGCTTATATTAATCAGCCCCAAAAAATTTGTGATCGAGTACGCCCTTCGCTTCAATTTCCAGGCATCAAACAATGAAGCTGAATACGAGGCACTCCTAGCGGGAATAAGGTTGGCACACTCTCTCAAAGTTGATTCTCTTTCCGTGCATAGTGATTCTCAATTAATTGTGAACCATATCTCGGGAGAATATGGGGCAAAAGATGAGAGAATGGCCCAATACCTCCAAGCTGTGAAAACGGAAGCCGCTTTGTTCAAAAATTTCGCCATCCGCCACATACCACGAGACCAAAATGCCCAAGCAGACTCACTGTCAAGACTGACTTCCGAAGACATTTCGGAATTAAACAGAGCGGTATACATTGAGTTCCTCCAAGAAAGAAGTATCCAGATCTCAAAGGAGGTCAATGTGATAGAAGAGGAACCTTGCTGGATGGACCCAATTATTCAGTACCTTGTCTCAGGAATATTACCGTCAGAAAAAAGCGGAGTTCGCAATTTACGTGCTAAAGTTGTTCGGTTTATCCTGGTAGACGGGGTACTGTATAAAAAGTCTTTCAGTCTGCCATACCTAAAGTGCTTAAGCCCTAGAGAGGCAGATTATGCGTTACAGGAAGTCCACGAAGGGATTTGCGGACAACACTTGGGGGGAAGAAACCTGGCCCACAAAATCTTGCGGCAAGGTTATTATTGGCCAGGTATGCAGAAAGAAGCGATCAAATTTACAAAAAAGTGTGATCGTTGTCAAAAATTTGCTCCGCTGACGCACACGCCGGCAGCACCACTTAGTATCTTGACTTCCCCAATTCCATTTGCAATGTGGGGAATGGATATTTTGGGCCCATTACCGGTGGCCACTGGACAAAGGCGTTTTGTGATAGTCGCCATCGACTACTTCACGAAATGGGCTGAGGCCGAATCATTGGCCACTATAACAGCATCGAAATGCGAAGAGTTCTTCTGGAAGAACGTTGTTTGCCGCTTTGGGGTGCCGAAGATCCTAATCACAGATAACGGGAAGCAATTTGACAATTCCAACTTTCGAAGATTTTGTGAAGGTCTCTCTATTGATCTCCGTTTTACATCGGTTGCTCACCCCCAATCCAATGGGCAGACAGAGAACATGAATCGTTCAATTCTTCAAGGGTTGAAAAGAAAGTTAGATGATGCAAAGGGGGCATGGGTGGATGAGCTTCCTAAAGTACTTTGGGCATACCGCACAACACCTCATTCTGTGACAGGTGAGACACCATTCCTTCTATCTTTTGGTACCGAGGCGCTGCTACCAGTAGAAGTGGGTCTCCCCACGGTTCGAGTGTTACATTTCTCAGAGAAAGAAAACGAAGAGAATCTCAGAGGGAATTTAGATCGGATGATATCAACGAAACAACGAGTTGCGAGATTCTACAATCGAAAGGTCCGAGTGAGGATGTTCAGAGTCGGAGATCTTGTCCTCAGAAAACTGGAAGTTTCAAACCCAAAGGCCGCTGTGGGGAAGCTGTCCCCAAATTGGGAAGGACCTTATAAGATATCGAAAGTGCTTAGGCTAGGCGCTTATTCATTGGAAACACTTTCAGGAGAAGCGATCCCGCGAACATGGAATGCTGACAACTTGAGGAAATACTACCAGTAAATTCTTAAGGGAAAGCGAAAACATTCTTCTTATTATTTTGGGGGGAAGTAGCATAAAAGCATAGTTGGATGTAAAGAAGAAGTGTTTCAGCTATAATGAAATTCAACTATGCTTTGAAGCATTTCATTTCGTCTATCTATACATCTTCATTACTGTGAGAAAGACCAATTGCTTACATTAGCATATCAATCACTGGCCACTTTAACTAATGATATTTATGTTCTCAAGAACGATAGACATCTAATATCCGAGCAGACTGCCCGAACAGACTGCTTGTCTACGAAAAACAGCGAATGTTGCCCAAGCAAAATATCACCCAGTGATAAGGTATGACACAAGTCTTACCTAACACGGTCTAGCTTTAGTTCTAGCCCGAGAAACGGCAAAACCAAGTGGGAGTTCGTCGCCCTACCCTGTTTTGTTAATTCGAAACTTAGTCGAGCGTGAGTGCGAGGCTTCTTTGCCAACCCTTAGTCGACGATAAGGGTTCGCGTCAAAGTAAAACGCAAGCATGATGTGGTTAGCTCAAGTTAAAGAACACACTTGTACAAAACTAACACCCTCCACAGGAGTGGTGACCACCCCTCAAAGGGACAGTCAAACATCTTGCACATGCAACCACTTGTGTGCACAGCTCTATGTCCTCTCTCTAGAGAGGTTAACGTGGAGTACATCACCCAAATGGACAAGGTAAGACCCAAGTCTTTACCGAACATGGTCCAGTAAAGGTTTTAGACAAAAACAAAATCAAAACAAAGGACGATACATTCACAACACGAGTATGCAAAAGTAAAACCCCTTTATGAGGAAAAGAAAATGTTTCAACTTCAAAGGCATCGAAGGCCAAAAGAGTACTAAGGGAACATAGGCAGGAATTACAAAGCTGAGATGAGACTAAACAAAAAATGTCCTAAGACGGAGGAGCATTCCCGGATCGGACACTTTTCTCCCCAGGAGAAACAACATCTTCAGCTTCAACAGGTGCTGCAGTTTCACCCGATGGCGAGTCAAAGCTGGGCACCACAATGTCATCCAAGCAAAGGTTTGAATATTTGGCCGCGGTTAACTCCTTGGCTTTCTGGAACCCCTCTTGAAAGATGGAAAGCCCATCTTCTGTCCGCTTCCGAAGCCATTCGTCGCCAGCAGTACCATCAAGGAATGCGTGGATGGCCTTATTCCCAATCTCGGCCCTTTCATGCTTCAGTTTCTCACATCTTTTTTCAAGGCGGCCGAGCTTGGTGAGCAAATCAGCATTCTCCACCTTGAGGGTCTTGACCTCTTTGTCAAGTTTGTCAGCTTTGCCTTCAACGACTCTCTTGTCGGTTTCGGCGGTGCGAGCCACATCCATCGCCATGGAAAACCTTTCCTGCATTTGGCTGCTATAGCAGTAGGCCTGAAAATAAGAGAGAGGTGAAGACGGATTATGTGTCAGAAAGACGGGGAGAGTTTACGTAAAAAAAAAAACTAGAGTAAAGAAAGTATTATTACGTTGTAAGCAGCTTGGACGTGTGCCATAGCAAAGACCTCATGAGGCTGGTTTTCCAAGATAAGTTTATCACTTGGCAACACCCCATGAGCTAAATGTTGAGCAGAGACGTGTGAGTGGAGCATTCCCGAGTCCCCTCTCTTAATGGTCCATCGGGGGCGGAAGATAGGATCCTTGTCGATGGGAATATCCTCAATTACAAGCGTAGGCACCGGTGGAATAGGAGCGCGAAGCCGTTTCACAATAGGAGAAGAACCTTCCCCCGTGCTTTCCTTCCTTTTCCCCTTCGAAGCCTTTTGCAACAATCCTATAAAGTCACCCTTTGCAGCATCTCCTTTGCCAGCCATCTCTGTAAGAAAACAAAAGAAACCGAGTTGGATAACTTGTTCACAAAAAGAAAGGACAGAAATATATAAACATGGCTCCAGACTCTACCTAGATTTGGAGTACTAGAAGTTGATGTTCCTATCGTCAGTTCTCGAGTTTTAGACTTCGAAACTCTTCGAGGTTCTAAAACAGGAGTTGGAGGAACAGGCATAGCAGGGGCAGGAGGAATGAGCCCCGCATGCTGCATCTCTTGATCTGTAAGAGGTTCATCAATATTGAGAACACCCCTCCTCTTTATGTGATCAAGCAGTTTCTTCGTCATAGCGTTGGGAGCCAGGAAGCCTTTCTTTTCATAATCTTTACAGAAAGCATTCCACTTTCTTGGAAACTCCCATTTGCCGCTTGGCCGCTGAATGAAGAAGTATCGGGAGTGCCAACCTTTGTTATATTTGGGACCCCCCTTGATCACCCTGATCCGGTTATGGATGTAATACCAGCCATCGCACTTGGCCACATTCTTTATAAAGCATACCTCAAGGTATAATCTCATGAAGTCATGGACCGTCACTGGATACCCTGAGGTCTGCACAAGATAAATTAAGCCAACTAGTTTCCTCCACCCGTTGGGCACGAGCTGACCTGGAGCCATTTTGTAGTGGTTGAAAAAGGCGACTGCAAAGGGATGCATGGGGATTCTATAGCCAGACTTAATCTGGCCTTCATAGACACTGGTTTCCAAGTCTGTATCATAATTGGCAGGCTCTTGGATTGCGGGTACCCGAGCAGAAAAAGGAGGAGGCAAAGGATACTCTTTTAAGAGCTCGACAATGCTCTCTTTTGACATCTTATTCCTCTTTTCATCTGAGGCAAACCAAATGTCCTCGTCAAATTTGTCTTCAGCTTCATCTTTGATATCCCCAAGAGCATCATCTTTACGGGGAAATGAAGTGCTAGTTTGGGGAGCTGAAGTTCCTACTTGGCTATAGTGTGTTGAAGTTCCTACTTGTGATGACCTACTCTCCGACTCACTCTCTAAATCGTTCTCTGAAAAACTACTTGAAGAGGACGAAGTACTACTTGAAGTGGATGAAGACATTTTCTAAGACTACGATATTGAAAGCTACTAAAAGGAAATAGATATGTGCCGAACAAGAAGAAGAGAAGAGAACTTACTTGTCAAAGTTAAGCCGAACAGTGAAAGTGAATAGCAGGGGGCAAATGAGGAGAGGAACTCCAAATATATAGATGGAGGAAGAAATAACTTCCCCTATAAAGGCGGTAGCATTCAAGACGCGTGTCCCGCGCGATTCCCGGGGCATTAAATTTTGAAATTTGAAATTGTAACCGTTTAGGTTCTGGCGGCTAAAGGACGGTTGTACTTGACACGTGGCAACACAATTGATAACCTGATCATGAGCCCTCTTCCCAAGAAGCATCTACGGACTACCATCCCGAGCAGATGACCGAACAGGGCTCCCGACCAGGATGACTTAGCTAGGTCCTAGGTCTACAGTCTCAAGACTGAAGCCCGACCAGGATGCCCGTTCAGACATCCCGAGCAGGATGTCCGAACAGGTTTCCTGTCCAAGATCACTTGTAAGGACCAAGGACAACAGTCTCAAGACTGATGCACGACCAGGATGCCCGTCCAGACATCCCGAGCAGGATGACCGAACAGGGCTCCCGACCAGGATGACTTAGCAAGGTCCTCGGTCTACAGTCTCAACACTGAAGCCCGACCAGGATGCCCGTTCAGACATCCCGAGCAGGATGTCCGAACAGGTTTCCCGTCCAGGATCACTTGTAAGGACCAAGGTCAACAGTCTCAAGACTGATGCCCGACCAGGATGCCCGTCCAGACATCCCGAGCAGGATGACCGAACAGGGCTCCCGACCAGGATGACTTAGCAAGATCGTAGGTTAACAGTCTCAAGACATGAGGTCGACCAGACCGCTCGAGCATGAAGCCCGAGCAGGGTTCCTGGTTTACGATCCAAAGAAGGAACATTGGTCAACCTTCCCGAGCAGGAAGCCCGACCAGGATTCCCGAACAGGGAGGCCGACCAGACTGCCCGAGCAGGGAAGCCCGAGCAGGGTTCCTTGTTTGCCATCCAAAGAAGGAATATTGGTCAACCTTCCCAAGCAGGAAGCTCGACCAGACTTCCTGAACAAGAAGCCCGACCAGACTTCCCGAGCAGAAAGGCTGACCAGGATTCCCGAACAGGATGCCCGACCAGACTTCCTGAACAAGAAGCCCGACCAGACTTCCCGAGCAGAAAGGCTGACCAGGATTCCCGAACAGAAAGCCCGACCAGACTTCCCGAGCAGAAATCCCGAGCAGACCTTCCGAGCAGAAATGCCGAGCAGGCCTCCCGAGCAGATTATCCAATTGAGATGCTCAATCAAGATTTAAGAGCGTGATGTTTTGGAAATTCCTAAGTGACAACGGGCATGGAAGATTTGTGGCTGAACTACTTTTAGTCAACTTTCTGCATTAAATGCCTTTAACTGTTCACTTGAAGGAACCGTCAAAGGCAGGGGCATTATGATATAGCTAAATATATCCGCCCAGCCAACTGGTGACACGTGGCGTAGCCAGTTCTGAGTGGGCTAACAGACTCATATCGGATAAACTTCACAGAGCAGATAGAGATTGGTTAGGACTCATGCACTAATAGAAGAATCCTAGTACGACTCTTCTACAAAAGGATCAATCAGAAAAGAATTCTAAAGAAGAAGGAAGTCTGGAAGCGGTCTATATATAGGGCGAATCCTCAGGTACACAGACAGGTTCACACACACACAAACACCCAGTCCATTTTCGATTATTCAGACTCCTACCCTAGTAGCGACGTTCTGACTTTAGCATCGGAGCATCCTCCACCGGAACATCCCCAGTGGTCACTCCGTGTTCTATTTTGCAGGTGTATCTCCTAGCCGTGGTCTCGATCAATATTCAAGCTGCAACAGACAACATAAGCTGCGAGAGACATATGGATGTATATTACATGTTTAATAGAAATGTCAATAGTGTGACTTAATGCGTGTTTGTTTTACCTCTTAAAATTAAAAAGGACAGTTTTTTAAACATATCTCATGCATTTGTACGGTCCATTAGCTGGTCACAATAAATTCAAATACAAACTTTTTAAAGAAAGTTTTAACGCTGCATTCTTCAACTTCGAAACAATCATAATCACAGTCGTAATTTCTAGGTGACACGAAACTGCGATCTTATTGTGGGAGCTTATTGAATTCGTGGTACCACTCAGCTAATTTACTTTCAGCTGACATGAAGTTGCGATCTTACTGTGGGATTCCATTGAACTTGCGGTGCCGGAACTCTGCAAAAGTCTTGGTTGAGTACTTGGCTGGGTTTCCGTCGTCCACAAGCTGAGGAAGGGGGCCGATGATGGCCTCGTGAGGAGGCGCGCAGAAGACGGCCCACGACATTCGAGTGTTTTCCTTGTTCACCAAACTCCTGTGAAGTACACTCTTGTATTTCCCGTTGCTAAGTACCTGAAAACCAGCATAAGTTCAAAACCCTATTCTTGCACGTTGGGTATAACAGTGTATGCGGCAGTATCTGAATCAACACACACACAAACCGAAGTTCTGAAGATAATAATTAAAGTTCAAAGAGCATAAGATATCCCCTATTGGAAGCCTCATAATGTTTGGTAAGTGACAATCCTCCTGTTGCCATGATCTGTGGACCTTGTGCGGTAAGTGCTTCTACAGGGAGTGCCATAAACGGAAAGTGACATAATCCTCAAACTTCTCCGGATGGAGATCATCCTCAATTCTCGAATATATCCTTTGGCACTGCAAATACTTATAGCTTGCTGGAACTAACAATCACAGCCAAATATGGTTCTCTTATTGTTGAGAACGTAGTCAAATGTACGTAATCTGATGGAGGGATAAGCATAGACAATGAGCCAGTCCAGAATTATGCGTTCATTTAGAGGCCAACTTAGCAACTAAAGTGACATTATGTTGTCGAATTGTTCAAGGTAATTATGTTTTTGTCATAGATGGTTTTTGCTGAATCGAACAATAAAATCGCCTAGCCGTGTTTTTATGCTGTGTGTGTAATTGTCTTATTCCAAACAATTCCTTCCATGCCTTTGCAGCATTTAAGTTAGGTAAGAAAACGAAAAAAAGAAAAGAAGGGACGAGTTACATTACCTCAATCTGATCACCAACATGGACAAAAAGTGCATTAGGCAAATAATTGACAGCAACCCAATTACCATCTTTCCAAACTTGAAGTCCGGGGACTTCATTTGGGACAAGTATGGTGAGTGCCGACATGTCAGTATGAGGTTCAACTCCAAGTGCCAGTTCGGGCTGTGGGCATGGCGGGTACATGTTTATCTTCATCTCCATTTCTATCTCTTCACCACCTAAACTAGACCTCACAACCTTCCCTTCCAAACCCAATCCCTCTGAGATCAATTGCAATAGCTTATCAGTTACTTCCAGCAATTCCACATTGTATTTCTCTGTCACTTCCCTGTTTTCAGTCATTTTCAGCATGAGGTATATGATTGGTGAAGTGTTAACGTCTAAGCTTGTCATGTAAGCAGATTAGCAACAAAAATAGCCCTTTAATCAATAGATTAGCCGAGATCTCTTTACATTTCGTAATTGTAAACTCATAATAAGGGGACGGGAGCATCGTTATCAATAACGTATATCTCTTTGCATATCGTACTAGTCGAAATATCGCTCTCTATCAGTTGAATCGGCCGGAACAGGTGATATACCAGTCGAAAATTATTTACCGGCCGAGATATTATGTTTTGTAACCGGGGGTGGATGGTGGTGGGGAATGGCATGTCAAAAGCATCTTACCAAATCATTTGAATGATCTTCCCGTGAGTGGTACGGTCATTCATTTTCTAGTATTTGATAATAAAAGCTTGGCTATTAAATGTTGTTGCGAAAATAGAAGGTGTGATTTTTCCACGATTTTACTAAAAGAAGATTACTACTATGAATGAATGATTCTTGCCAAAACAATTCAAGTTGACATTTTATATCAACTGTAAATCGAAAATGGGAACCCAACTGCCCATTTGGTCGGAAAAAAGAGTAACTACGCGGGGTGAAGTCGGTCTAGGAACATGAAAAAAGTTACTCGTCCTGCCACTAAATAATTTCCTCTTTGACTTGACACACGCTTTATCGAGAATGATTTGATTGCATTACACGACTGTTGCTTTTGCTTAATTATATTCTATTGTTGCTCCTATTAATGATGTTTGTTATTGATATAACCAAAAATAAACTCCTAATAATGGATGGCATCTTGTGTTCACAATAAAATCGAGTCAACTATGACATTAAAAGTTACTTTATTGAAAGAACTCTGACATGATCCCCAAGGATCAGCCCCAAGGCCGATCTGTCACTCCTACTCTACCTATGCCTATACGTAGGTGTCTCCCCCAAGTACTTAGGCGACTATTTATGCACAAACACCGTATTCCATGCTTTTTAAAAGTTCTATCATGTAGGTGTTCTCTAACTTAATCATTGGAGGGTTCTCCGGCCAAAACTCTCACCAGGCGGTCACTCTATTCTGTTTTGCAAGTCATATTTTGAAGTTATGGTTCCAGATCAATAGTAACAGTTATAATAACTTTGTGTATATACCAGTAATTAATGCATAACCAAATAAATGTATATTTGAAAAACTAACATTAATGGGTGCTGGTTTTTTAGAGTGGATAGCTATCTTGAGACAGCTAAAAATAGAAGGTTGTATAAAGAAAACCCTAAAATCCACCTCCAGCGCCATCATAATATTGGCAAAATAAAAAATATATTCAATGCTTTTGGCAGCAAACTCTTATTGCATTTACTCGCGTCCATATAAGATGAACAAATAGGGTAACATAGCTGGAGCATCAAACTTTCACAATTTGTATCAAGTGACATTTTCATAGCTTCACAGTCCTATACCATTTATACTTTATATTCTGGTGATACATCAAATCCACCATGCATACATGGACAGAAATTAGCATAGCGAGTTAAAGCTCACACACACACACACACAGAGGGATACCTGTAGGAAGGAGGGGTGTTGGGCCATATCTCATAGTTGACCTTGGAGGCAGGTGAAATAACATGAAAGTAGTAGTCAATCCATTCCACCTTTGCTTCAGCGTTTTTGGTCATCTTTGTTCCATACCCTTCAAACTTCCCAGTTGAAGGGTCATTTGCGTACCTTTCTTTTTCCCCCTGAGGGAGCTCGAAGAACTCCTTTCCAACCTCCTGTAGACGTTGGATCAATGCCGTCGAAATGCCGTGGTGGGTGATGAGGAAAAATCCCCATTCACTGCATGCTTTTGATATCTCGTCGACAAGATTGTTGCGGGGTAGCGACAACGAGATCACCGGCACCCTGAAGCCCTCGATCGCCCTGGTATTCTCCGGCCTCTCGTGGGCTGGACGGATGAATTTTTCCGGCAGTTCGTGGAGGTTTCCATGGGCGAGGGCCTGGACTCTCTCCACCTCCATGTATTCTTCCCTTTTGGTGACAAGGTTAATTGGCTTAATACTCCGTACGGGCGTGTAAAGGTCTAGGAAACTGAAGGCAATGGAGATCCACATAAACTGCCTACCTATTTATACTACGTGTTGCATGCATGCCTCGCTATTTATAGTCACTAGACAATTGATTTTAATTGATCTAGTCACTAGATCCACATAAACTGCCTACCTATCTATAGTCACTAGACAATTGATTTTCATTGATCTAGCTAGTAGGGTGCGTGTTGGATTTCATAATGTAGCTATAGAAAAACAAAAGAAAAACGAACAAATTAATAGGGAAAATTCTACCAAAGATCTATCTTCCAACCCTTTTTCTTCTTGATAAATATACGCCACCCTCAGTGACTGAAATTCTATGGATCCTTACAACTAAAACCCAACTAAGTAGACTCAAGAAATACACCAAATTAAAGAAGAGTTCCGTCTTTTTAAGGACTTTCATCGTTAAATTAACGAGAAAAAAGAAAAATGGAAAGCGAGGAGAATAACAAGCGAGAAAACTTCAGTTTAAACCACTTATTATGACGGAATGCATAATAATTTTATAATCACATCTTCCCCACAAGATACATAATAAGCGGATTAGGATCCTCTGCTGTAACCACGGGTTACAGCAGGGGTGCTGTCCCCATTGTCGTGAGAGGAGAAAGAGAGAGAGAGGGGGGAATGCAACTCTCTCTCTCTCTTTCCCCTCTCATGACAATAGGGACAGCACCCCTGCTGTAACCTATGGTTACACCCCTACTGTAACCCATGGTTACAGCTGAAAATCCTGATCCATAATAAGCCTATTCCTTTGCCCCCGTACCAATTTAATTTGACAAGAAAGAAGTACAACCATCAGAACAAGTGCATGCAGTACATCAATTTATATTGTGTAGCCATTATAAACAGAAGGACGCCCATCAATTACTCGGGTCCTACAAACTGCACTGTCTACGTACACCGTTTGCATAAAGCTGCTCTCGAAACAATCGAGTACTAGTTTTAACACCGTCCGCATTGCACACAGAAACATTATACTGCTATTATCAAAATATTAAATTATACAGGGAGAATCTTCCACCTTATGTTTGTCATTAAAGTTAAAATATATTTTTAGTGAAAAAAGTAAAGTAAAAATTATACGAGAGAATGCAAATAATATTTCTCAACTACTTGATGAGAGTATTATAATATTACTTCTAAACCAATATACAAAGAAGCAGCATTAACGTTTATTCTTTAAGGAAATATGAATTTTTTTTAAAAAAAATTTTTAATAAAAAAATCAATTCATATTTCTTTAATTAATAAACGTTAATGAATTTTTTTTAAAATTAAAATAAAATCAAAAGTGATAATATAAATTTTTAAGCGGGTAGATTTTTGTGCTAAAAATAAGTAAAAATGGTGTTGAGAGAGAGAGCAAGATATAGAACACACATTTGAGCAGGGAAGGAGAAAAAGATAATTATTGATTTGAATATCGAATTTAAGAATAAAATTATACAGTATATAGTTTGAAGTTAATTTAGTGATTGGTTTATAAAACTAATTGTAAACTCGGATTGATAAAAAATAATTGTAAGTATATTAGATCATAAATAAAAAAAGAAAAGCAAAAACATTGGAGATAGTACAGATTAGTTTACTAATGGAATGTGAGCCTTTTTACTTTCAAATAAAATTATCAAATTAACTTGAATTATGTACAAATTGTATTAGTGAAAGTATATTGTCGCCAAACTTTTAGGGTAAAGTAGAGATAAAAGAAGTAAGCATGTCTACAAAATAAGATAATAAGAGAGATATATGAGGTACTAGCATAATTTGTGTGTGTGTATGTGTGTGTGTGTGTGTGTGAGAGAGAGAGAGAGAGAGAGAGAGAGAGAGAGGTGAGAGAAAAGGGAGAAAAGAAAATGAATTCAAATCAAATTGAATAGGTGAGAGAGAAAAAAGAAAGCAATTAATTAAATCATAACTAAAAAGTTGAGTAATTTCATAAGTTAAAATTATAAAGTTCACGTGACAAATTAAGAGAGTGTCCAAGTAAGTAGTGACTGAATAATATTTTCTCAGCTTCAACTTTCATATATATATATATATATATATATATATATATATTAGCCTCCAAACCAACCAACACGCTTAGTGTGTGTGTGTGTGGACATTTAATTTGAATCAGTGATTGACACTTTGAATCAGCTGTGGAGTCAGGAAAGTTGTAGGAGGCGGAGCACTAAATAAATGGGCACACGAGAAATGATTTTGCAAATATCTGTAATTATTTCATTATTCCGCTCCAAGCAGGCAGCTGAATCCGCAAGCACAAGAGAGCTAAATCCGCAAGCAACCGATCACTTCTTATTACTTTTCATAAAGACTTTTTTTGATAACTAGGTTGGAAACTTGCCAGAAAACAACAAAATTCATTTAAATCTTCGAAAGGCTACTAATGAGTCACGAGTTAACGAAATGTCAAACTACTATTAATGAAAACAAAACAGGTCTCAATTTGATCCCCTCAGATGTGGCTCCTGTCTGTCACTCTATACCAAATTACATCTCATACACCATGCTTACCCAATATACCGGTCTATAAGCCACACATGCACATTATTTGATTCTCATACCATGGTTAACTTCTTATCATACAGGTTGACACTATATTCAATTTGACAGTTATGATATAAGACTCAAGAAAATGGTTAGATTGATTGCAAAGAAGCGGTTTGACTTTTTGCTAAAGCAAAGTTTGCTTTGATTTTGATTGATTGCAAAGAAGCGGTTTGTCGTCATTTGTAGGAAATTACAGATTCTATTTAGCATACGCGCCTGCATTTGAAGTTATTTTCATTGTAGGAAATAAAATATCACAATGTAATACTGATAAAAGTATAAATCACGACATTAAACTATTGGCCAAAAAAATAACTAAATGCATGGAAGTGATCCATAATTTGAGCATGATATCTTTGTAATATGTTGTGTAACCTAAAAGCTTGTTATAATAGCAACCACATATGATTAAAAGCAGAAAATGAAAGCACATCAAATTGTTTAAGGCCACCTAATATGTCGCATAAGAAGTATAATATTACAGATTAAAAATTCTTTTTTCTTCAAAGATAAGAATACTTAATCCAATTAACTACTCAAAAGATTAAGAAAAATTCAAGAATGGGTGTACAAAAAATAGAAAAATCTATACCTGCTTTGATTTGAACCTGCATATAACAAAAACTAAAGCAAAAAAAGATTGGCATTAGGAGCTGGAGCTGCTAAAATTTGCAGTCATAAAATAAATGTAAAACTTTACCATTGTGTTGTGAAGATGCTATAAAAGGCAGCAGTGTACTTTTCTGGAAAAACAATGTCAATTCCTCGATTAAGGATATTAATTTTCAACATTAGCAAACAACATCCTCGATCATCAAAAAAGAATATCATAAAAATGTAAAAGGGAAAGTAAAATCTGTAAGAATACGTACTGATCAATATAAATAGAAAATGTGAAGATACGTATTAGAGGTAATTTTGGCATGGAATATGTGATTACTCAGGGACATATCATTTATAGGCTAAAAGAGAGAAAATATAGGACAGATTTTAGAATAATTTTATTTGAATCTTGAATTAATACTAAGGATGACAATCACATAATTAATTAGATGGGAGAAAGAAATATTTGAGCAAATTTCTTCCAAAAGTTTAGGCTGATCAAGTGGGTGCAAGAGGGATTCAAGTCCTTGAAAAAAGAGGAATGCAATTAGTTGATAAGCTAGGATGACATAAGTTGTAACCGAAACCATCAATGTATATAAAAAGAAAATTATGTAACAAAAGTATATGATTTTGCAACAAAAACGGAATTCAAATTCAAATTAATTGAATAGGTGAGAGAAACATGTGACAAAAAAAGGGAAAACAAAATATATGAAATTAAAAAATTTATTCACGTGGCAAAAGGAGAGGGTGTCCACGTAGGTGGTGACGTGGACACTTTCTCTCAGTTTCGGCTTTCATATATATATATATATATAATTAGATTTGTAATTTCCATGGATGTATATTGAGTACTAGAATGCAATCTGGTACATTCGCACCCTTTACAATTGATATTGAACTTTTGTTTCATTAAAGGTCTTTTAAGCGTAGCTTTATATGAGTTTTAGAGTTCGTTTGGAATTGATTTTAAAAAGCAAAATTTAATTTAAATCTTGATCAGTCCTTACAATCAGATTTAATGTAGTTTAACCAGAATGAACTTGTTATTTGGTAAAAGTAGTTGTAAGTTAGCTTAAAGTTACAAAATGTATTTGGATGAAAAGTGATTAAAATCAGTTTCACTATGTTAAAATGACCATAAAGACATTTATTTATAATGTTCTAACATCTATTAGTAAAGTGATGTTAACATGGCTCACATTTCTCGGTAACTACTATATACGCATAAATTATGAGAAAAGCTATTTTCACCCACCTACAAAGATAGTTACTTTACATTTTAAAAATACTCACAATATCAAATTAGTACTTGTAGTTCAGTAACTTCTCCAAATTAGTTAAAAAAGTCGTTTTTTTTTTTTAATAAACGTAGGGATAGTTTGATAAATTAGAAGGTCAAACCTGATTATGAGAAAAGTGATTATTTAATAATTCTCACTTTCCCGGATTTTGGATTAAATCAGTGTTTAACTTCTTGAGGCAGATTAAATCTCATTATCTCTTTTGCCGAACACTCACATATCTGATTTAATCTAGAGTTAAATCAGATTTGACCATTTTAAAATCAATCTCAAATACCCTTTTATATTAGTGCATTGTGGAGCTCAGATTATATCTTAGTATATAGTACAGCGGAAGTCGGGAAAAAATTTAATTTATCTTTTTTCTCTGGCATGTCTATCATTATTCCAATTGAGATTCAACTAATAAATTAATTTCACATTTCTCTTCTCTTCTCTTTTTTCCTTGGCATGCCTATCATTATCACATTTGACATTCAACCAATAAATTAATTTCACATTTCTCTCTTCCATGTCAACCAAATAACACACACAGACACTCTCTCACTCTTGAGAGATATAAATTCAAAATCGGGTATTAACCCCACAACGGATAAATAATTAATAACACTTCAATTTATAAGTCTCGTAGGCCTCTCTCCTCATAGTCAACTAGTTTTTATCCCGTGCGTTGCATACGCGAACAACAACTATCAAAATACTTATTGAGAGATCTCATATTTGTATGTCTAATAAGAATTATAAAATTGCTAGTGATAATAAGATAATCAAAAAATTATTTTTACTTTTCTAAAGGAGTTCTCCCACCAATTTTTATCGTTAGAAATGAATATGACTATATGAGTAATAATTGTTCATTTTTTGTGACAAATGAAGATGAAAAATAGTGTAAGATATAATAGAAATAGTCTCTACTAACTAATAGCATAATACCAACAATAATAACACGTGTATTGAGGTTGTAGTACTTAAGACCACCAAAAAAAGGGTAAGAGTACATAATAAATGATTGAAAAAAAAAGGGGAACGTAAACTATATATAAAACTTGCAATGAAATAAAAGGAATGATATAGGGTAGTTTAAGAGAATATTGTGCTTCCCTAAATGCTAAAAAGATTTAAGATTAAAAAAGAATATATAGAGAATTACTTTGATCAAAATCTAGGAATTAATAGAATTGTAGAGATATAAATAAATTTTTTGAGCGGGGCATGTTGACATAGAAGAGAGAGAAATGTAAAATCTTTATAATTGATTGAATTTCAAATGGAAAGAAAGAGTTCAAATCAGAGAGAGAGAGAATGAATCCAAATCAATTATTACAAACGTAAGTAAATCTAAAATTTCAAAATATGAAAGTTCATGTGGCGAACTAAGAGAGTGTCCAAGTAAGCGATGACTGAACAACATTCTGTCAGCTTCGACTTTCATATATATATATATATATATATATATATATATATTAGTTTTGAGTTAGACTCTCTCTCTCAATATTTTACATCTATATATATCATTCAAATCTTGAAAAACTTATCTATATTTTAGATTAGTCTAAAAAATTTCACAACTTAATAAACTGAATCTCTCTCTTTCTGTCATTTTGCATTTTACTTCTTTATTTATTGCTGAAAGACTAAAGATTGTTACCATGATCGAAAACTCATTAAATGTAGAAATAACATTGTTATTATTGCTGCTCATTTTTATTATCATTCGGCATATACGTATGAGCTTTCTATGAATGTTTCAACAGTTGTTACTCTCGTATGTAAAGTATGTGATTAATACTAGTGTTAAAAGTTAAAGCCAAGGAAAGTGAGTTCGTACCTACGTGGAGGTGCCACAAAGGCTGCAGTCTGAGTAAGCTTCCAAGTATACAAAGTGAGAGAGAGTGAGGACGGAGTAAGGGCAGAGAGCAAGGCTCCCAAGACAGGCTGTGAGGGCTGGCAGTGCTGCGCAAACAAGGTGGAGACGAACAGAGCCGGCAGTCGCCAATTCAAGCTAGGGTCCCCCAAGTCAGGGATGCAGCGTCAGGGGTCCGATGTCAGAAGTCCAAATGTGTTTCTCTTTCTAGAATTCCAGAGAGAGAAAATGAAAATGTCAAATAAGAGTGAATCTTGTAAAATGAGTCCCAAAGTCCCCTATTTATAGGGAAACGTGTGCATGTGTCATCAGTAGACACGTGTCATCCCCTGGGAGTGACACGTCACCAGGGGGTCGACAAATATCGATTCTCCGTTGGACTGTCGATTCCCAAATTCACACTGCCTTGCCTCACGCAGCATCTCTCTACCTATCTGAAAAGACTGACCACACATGACGGCATGATCAGAGTAAGCTCGTTGCCCCAGCCACCGGTCCAAGCCCTTACTGAATCCCACAAGATGCGTCAAGAGACGCGTAGAGAACCTGACAGTGGTGAGGGTTTCCCCTGTAGCCAACTGCCAAGTGGACTAGGCGCGATGCCCTCCAAAGACCTGCTCCCGTCCCGGAGTCACCCGGGGGTCATCGTCTTGGGGGCGCCGATGATCACTGGTAACGTGAGTGGACATGGTCACAGCTCAGTGCCTAGTGTCATGCAAGTCACCCCAGACGGTGATAGCTTTATGGTAACGAGCATATCCCACTGTGAAGAGTCCTCGTGCCGAAGCACTGCGAGTGGAGCCCCCCAGAATGACGACGGCGATAGCTTTGTGGTAATGAGCCTATCCTGCTGTAAAGGGTCCTCGTGCTGGAGCACTATGAGGGAAGCCCTCCGGAATGAAAACGGCGATAGCTTTGTGGTAAGGAGCCTATCCCGCTGCGAAGGGTCCTCGTGCCGGAGCACTACGAGCGAAGCCCCCCGGAATGAAGACGGCGATAGCTTTGTGGTAAGGAGCATATCCCGCTGTGAAGGGTCCTTGTGCCGGAGCACTACGAGTTGAACCCCTTGGAATGAAGACGGTGATAGCTTTGTGGTAACGAGCCTATCCCGCTACGAAGGGTCCTCGTGCAGGAGCACTATGAGCGGAGCCCCTCGAAATGCTGCACAATCTGGAGAGTAGGTCGAAGCATGTTCCACGTCCATGGCGTGGGCACATGGTGTGGTGAATGAGTGTGATGCCCGGAGGCATGTAACATGATTGTGGCACATGGGCATGATGCCAACGGCATGCGACATTGATTGTGGCTCATGGGCACGATGCCAATGGCATGAGGCTTTGATTGTGGTGCATGGGCGAGGCGACGACCGTCGCGAGACAATACCTAGTGCCGGGGGCACATGTTGTGAAAGTGGCGCCCGGGCGCGGCGACGAGCATCGCTGAGACAATACCTGGTGCCGAGGGCACATGTTATGAAAGTGGTGCACGTGCGCGGCTACGAACGTCACGAAACAATACTGGGTGCTGGGGGCACGTATCATGGAAGTGGCGCACGACCGCGACGATGAACGTCGCGGAGACAATACCTGGTGCCGGGGCACGTGTCATGGAAGTGGCGCATAGGGCGCGGCGATGATGCCGAGGGCACTGTAGTGTGACAGAGAGCCAAAGGGCATGGCTGTATTAGTGGCGTGGCGCATGAGCACAGCGGAGTGTGGGAGTGCGGTGCGCGGGTGCCGGCGACGGGGGTCGCAAAGACAGCACGCGGGCGCAGGCGGTGGGAGTCGCGGAGTTGTCACATCGACGCAGGCGACGAAGGTCGCGAAGACAACACGCGGGCGTAGGCAACATGAGTAGCAGAGCTGACGCGTGGACGACATGTGTCACGGAGACGGTACGCGGGCGTGGGCGACGGGTGTCGCGGAGCTGACGCGTGGGCAACCGGTGTCGCGGAGACAGCGCGTAGGTGTAGGCAACAGGAGCAGCAGAGCTGACGCATGGGCGACATGTGTCGCGGAGACGGCATGCGGGCGTGGGTGACGGGTGTCACAGAGCTGGCGCGTGGGCAACGGGTGTCGCGGAGACAGCGCGTGGGCACGGGCGACGGGAGTCGCGGAGATAACGTCTGGACGACGGGGGTCGTGGAGTCGACGTGCGGGCGCCAGGCGGCCGCGGGCGGCAAGCTTCGGGAAGTCGGCGCGCGACCACAGGCGACGGGTGCCATGAAGCCAGCGCGCGGCCATGGGCGATGAGAGTCTTAAAGGATGCATGGTCCCTAGAAGATAAGTGAAGAAATGGGGTCAACACCTTGAAGGGGAAGGTGGCCGACCCCCCAAGGTGGAAGGCACGCCAAAGTTGCTTCACAAAGGGAAAATGCACGTGACACTATTATGTGTCGCTTTGACTGGCTTGTGAGCGTTGAAAAGTTGACCGTTGAATGTGCCGACCTGTCATGAAAATTGGGACCCCCAGTGGGCCTATAGGTGTAGCCAAGATAGGTTGGGAACAAACGTAAAATTCAGTATCACCTTTCAAAAGTAATTACCGGTATATACGTTTGTTTCAAATGAGAGTGGCAGTTTGAAACCAAAAATAGTGTCATTTCCATCTTGTCCTTTCATTTTGAACTTTTATGGATGCTGGGCTTTTTTTTTAAACGGGTGTCCCTTCAATGAGCCCGACCCATTTAGTTGGGCCTGGGCCAATAAATGTTGGCCAGTTAAGAATCGGATTATCTGACCCGTGATTTTAGGCCCGTAACACAATTGGTCCAGTCCAGACCCACCTAACCTAGCTATTTACCAGGTTTATAAAGCAATAGTAATTTTTGCCAAAAATAAGTGATGAGATCTAATTTTATCATAGAGAAAAGCACCTTTATCAAATTGACTCTTTCTACCCCTTGGATTCCCTCATCTCTTCCTTCCTTCGATCCATCTGGGTCATCATTGATGGTATTTCCAATGCGCTCAGTACATTAATTGATACTACTTTTAAAAGTGTGGATGAGTGTAAATTATTTTTTAAACACAAATACTCCTCAAACTTTTTGTAATGCCGTCAATCCTTGATTTTTGACTTTAATTAATGGTATGACCCTTGAAAGACTTCTCATCTCTTAATGCCAGATTCATGTTCCAGGTTTATTGTCAAATGCTAGATGCATGGATCTTTTTTTCAAAGTATGCCTATAGCTATATTTCGGTCTAAATCTATAGCAACACTGTTTATAAAACTGCGAGTTGGTCTAAAAGATTCACCAAACTTAAACACTCTTAAGTATTTCCCTCAAGTCCCATTTATTCTTGATTTATATGGAAACATAGCAATAACACTAATGTAATACATTTATTGAACATATAAGGTTAATGAATGCATTATTTCTTTTAACCTTTCTTATATTCCTCTTAGCACAATAACATCAATACTTCTGATTTTTACAGTCAATAATCTTTTGACTTCCTCTCTCCACTAATTCCTTGCCTCATTTAGTCATTCCTACAAGCTTTATTTTCTTTTAAAGATTTTCTTTTAAGTAGAAAGGAGATCCAAGTCTACGATATCTATAAGTATACTACACCTTCATGCATACAGAATTCCAGAGGTGGCAGTCTTTATATGGATGAAACTTGCTATGGCATAACTTGGCTATGTCCTAATAATATTAATCTGTGTCATACTTTCACCCTACTAAAAAGGGCGCAACAATACATTAAAAAATGTATACTTATATTACTATTCATTAACTAAAGTAAAAACAAGAAGAACGCAGAAGGTGAAGTTACCACGAACTATGAGAATTTTGCTCATTTGACGATATATGATACCTAAAACTTACTTATGAGACAGTTCTTAGAAAATGTGGAATGAATGAGAACTATTTTTTTTGTAGATAATTGATAAATACATATTTTGTTGTTTATATTGATGAATTCACATCAGTTTTAATTTACATAAAGCTCCTCTTATTTTTAAATGTCCATTTCATATCACTATGCTTCGCATGTACTTGAGTAAGTATATATATTTGTTATATGTTGTTAGGACTTATTAGGTGTTAAATTATGAGGGTTTTGAATTCTTTAGGAGATTAAAAAAACCTTAAATCATTTGGATTCCTATAAATCTCCAGGGCTAGAGGGTATGACTTGTCTTTTCTTCAAAACCTATTGGGACATAATCAGGCAAGAGATTTGAGAAAGTGTAAAATCCTTTTTCATTTCAGAGCATATTCCAAGAGAGCAAAATCATACCAACATTGCCCTAATACATAAGATTGAGAATCCTACATCTATCAACAATTAACGTCCCATTAGTCTGTGCAACATTTCATACAAGATCATAGCTACAGTCTTAGCCTCCATACTAAAATCAATCCTCCATAAGTTGATATCACCCCTTCAAGTTGCCTTGGTTCCGAACCAACTGATCAGTGACAATAACATATTGGTTCAAGAAATTTGGCATTCCATAAGACACAAGAAAGGAAATAATGGCTTAATGTCGATTAAACTAGACATGGAAAAAGCATATGATAAAATGAAATGGCTGTTCATTTTTATGGTTCTGAAAAAGTACTGCTTCGATCAGAGATAGATGAGATGGGTGGAACAATATATCTGCACAACTTCTATGTCAATTATCATCAACGGCTCCCCGATGATATATTCAAACCTTCCAGGGGGCTCCGACAGGGTGACCCCTTATCACCCTTCCTCTTGAGCTTAGAAATTCTAAGTCGTCTATTACTAAGGGTTGAAAACCAAGGATTGGTTCATGGAATAAAAGCTAACCAAGCAAGCCCTGCCATCACACACCTTGTACTATAGTGAACCACCATAAATGAATTTTGCCTTAAGTTCTTAATTTTGGAGTATGGACAAACTTCAAATCTCTTGTTTATGAATATGAAATAACAGATTAAACGCGGATTGAAGTTGCTTTTGATTGTGACCTTTGGTCGTTGCCTACACATGGAGATCATAACTTGAAATAACTGATCCAATGCAAAAATCAAAGTACTTTTCATATCGACATCTTTGGTCGTTACCCGCACACTGAGATTCGTAACTTTTCTTTGCTTTTGATCACGATTCTCATCCAAATTGAAGTCATTGTCGCAGATTGAAGGTGCTCCCATGGCAGATTAAAAGCAAAGGGAGAGGAGCGAGAGACATGAGACAGAGAAGAAAGGAAAGAGGTAGCAGTCTCTAGTGACGCCGTTACCCTGGATTCTCATCCTTTCGGCTTTTGGTATCTTTTATCTGCTCCATGATGTGACTTTTTAACAACGGTTAGATCTAGATGGATGGCCACGATTTTTCTTACAGCACCTCAGCTGTAGCCCTACATCAGAGGATTCATATCCAAGAAACGGTAGTGTCTGGGTCTAAACTAGAGACAACCCATTTCTCTTATTTCCGATTCTAGCCGAACTTTTACATTTTTGTCCAGTTGCATACTCTCTATTTATGGACTAAAACATTTATGAGTAAGAAGACTATCAAATGCAGCAAATATTAGTTGTAAAAGGAAACTGAAGATGCTGGAATTTACAATGTTGCAAATCCCAAATGGCCTCCCATGATCACTCCCACAATAGTGCATATAGATTTCGGTAATCTCGGCTTCAAGGTAAATGAAATCATTCTGATAATCTTTTGAATAGTCAAGATGCACGTAACAAGATAAAAACGATCGTACGGCTACATATATCTTCATTTATTTGCTAGAATGAGGAGGGAAAAAAATTCGAGCGTACCTCCATACAATGGTTTAGACTGTCACGTATCTCATGCATTAAAGCTAGAACTAAATTTCGGTAAAAAAAATTTGACTGCTATGCGGGTTGTAGGAAGATGATTAAAACTTTCGGCATAGCGACAATTAATGATCATAGAATATTTTTACTGACTTTTATTTAGTAACACAAAAAATTGCTATTAAGAATTGTTCACTGGAAGTTTTAACATAAATTTCACTTAATATATTTCTAGCGTCAATTAATTGTAGCTATATAGGTGTAGTTAGCTATCTTCCAACAATCACGGTAGCGATCAAACTTTTTCCAACTTCGCTTCCTTTTGAGCCAGATAAAAGTGTTGCTAAAGACTCTAACTCTTTGGCTACAATTACAAAGTTGGCAACATTTTCGTCAAAAGTTAAGCCATTAATGAGCTCTGGTGACGATTTGTTGCAACTGAATATGCACAAATACTTCGAAAGACTAGAACGCTAATATAATGTAACATATGTCACCAGCATGTCTATGATAAAAGTCCTATGACAATAACTAGAAGAGAAGAAATAAACTTTAGCCTTCCTAGAATAAGCCAAAGATTTGTCCGATGGAGTACTTTTCTCTTTCACGTTGTGTGCGATCTAGACGAGTCACTCAGACCTAGATGTGGTAAGGTCACGGGTCCAGCGGAGGGATGTCTTGTCCTGCTTTGCCTTTTAACCCCACGATAATATACACATATGCTATACTTGGTTTGTGTTTTTTGTTTTAACTCTGCATATCTAAAAGTGAGAGGATTTTTGGTAACTTAGTCACCGACACCACTTGCTAGCTCCGAAGTCAGCTTTGCAGCAGTAATAATATATATATATATATCCGTTGAGAGCGCGGGCAAAATGAGATATTTTGCAAGCGCAATCTGACCGTCCATCCTGAAAGATGGACGGCCCAGATCGCGCCTTTTTCAAAAACTGTTAGTCATCCGCGATACAGTGTCGCGGACGGACTTTTTTACCTTTTTGCCCCTCCGCCCTGTCCGCTACACTGTATAGCGGACAACATTAAAGTCCTGACACGGGACATCAAAAAGACGTCCGCCAAGAAAGTTTCCCATCAGGTCCTGTCCCGTCGCCCGCCAAGAAAGTTTCCCATCAGGTCTTTATTTCTGCAGATGTCAGAGTGTAAGCAATCATTTCCGCTATACAATATCGCGGACATTATTTCTCCTATACCCAAAAGTTCCCTAATTCTCACAACTCTTTCGGCAAAATTTTCTTCTCCTTCAGATTCACTTGCTTCCATTTTCGGCTCCCCTCAAGCTTCGAGTAACACTTGCTTCAAGCTTCAGTCAAGCAAGGTAAGTTTCTGATCTCAAATATTTTCTGGGTGGATTGACTGATAAAGTATAATTTATTTTTTGGACAAAAAAGTATAGATTTTTGGTGATGTTCTAGAAATTTGTCACTCTATTCATCAACTTGTGATGTTCTAGAAATTAATTTGTTAACTTTGAACAAATTTATTGTAGTTAATTTTGATTTTTTTGAGGTTCGCTAACTTCGACACATGTATCCTATTTAAATTTGAATTTTTTGAGATACGTTTGTTGTATTTTGGCATGATGAATTTGTCTATTTATCTTAGTAATTTTAATTTGTTATGTTCAATAAATCTATAATTAGCAAAATGGGAGACTTTTGAGATTATGTATATGGTATATGGTATATTTGTCATCCTAAATTGATCTATTCGTCAAGATAATTTTTGGGTAATATTTTCAGTTGAAAATGTCATTTGATTGTTAAGCGTAGTCCATTTCTACATAGGTCTTGTTTCACAATATCTGATTTCGTGTCGAGCTCCAACACCCCCGTAGATGCTAGTGATCTGTATCTAGGACGAACCTTTCAAACATTGGATGAAGCTGAAGAATGTTTCCGAGCGTATTCCCTGAGGGTTAGTTTTGGCATTAGAATAAAGACTACAAGAACGAGCAACGTAACGAAAAAGATATGATCTCGCTTATACGAGTGTCATAGGGGCAGAAACCCAGTGCAAAGTGAGACACGCGTAGGCAACGATGACAGTGAGGATGAAATAGGATATTCGTGCAGAAGACGGGACTGCTTTGCGCGAACGAATTGCCAGGTCAAGATGTTCATAAGCTATAAAGTCAAGCAAGATCATTGGCTTATTACCAGCCTGGAACTGGCACACAATCACCCGTTAGTAACCCCTTCCAAGGTGAGTCAGATGCATCAACACAAGAAGATGTGTAAGGTCACGAGGAGCCTAATTCACACAATGACCGATGCGCGGATAGGACCTACCGAGATTGTTAATGTTCTTGCTGAACAGGTCAGGGGAATTCAAAATTTAAACTTTAACACGATAGACGGTCATAACGCGGTCCGAACCCATAGACGAGCCGCGTATGACTTCAATGATGCTCAATCCACAATGAGCCTATTGAAACGGATACAGATGGAGGACCCGCAGTTTACCTTCGATTATAAACTTGACGACGAGCATCGAGTTAGCACAATTTTTTGGGTTGACGGTCGTTCGAGGCTTGCTTATAAGCATTTTGGGGATGTCGTGACTTTCTACATCACATACCGTACCAACAAGTACTCGATGCCGTTCGCCCCTTTCACGGGGGTCAATCATCATTATCACTCCATCCTGTTCGGGTTCGCCTTGTTAAGGGATGAGAGCGAGAGTTATTTTGAATGGTTGTTGAGGGCGTGGCTAAAAGCCATGAACAACAAAGCATCGAATGTTATCATCACCGATCAAGATTTGGCAATGAAGAAGGCTATTGCCACCGTCTTCCCAGATACTCGACACAACTTGTGCACTTGGCACATAAGCAACAAATAACCCGAACGTTTGCATCACGTGTATGCAAAGTTTTCAGACTTTAAATGGGATTTTGACACGTGCGTTAGCAAGTCGTTAACAATTGAGGAATTTGAGGAGAGGTGGGAAAAGCTTGTTGAGGATTACTCATTACAAGACAATGAGTGGCTCTAACACTTGTATGAGCTCAAAGAGCAATGGATTGGCGTTTACACGAGGAAGCATTTTTCTGCGGGCATGAAAACGACGGGCAGGAGTGAATCTATGAATGCCACGTTCGATTACATGGGTACAGCTACCAATTTGAAGAGTTTCGTCACATCTGCACATAAAGCAGTTGCGTCGTTATTCGTGAAAGAAAGGGCTGCAGACTTTGTAACCACGTACAAACAGAGGAGAAGGTTTCTTGAGACCCCGTTGGAGCTGAACGGTGCCAAAGTCTATACGCATGAGATCTTCTTGCTATACCAAGTAGAGCTGCAAAAATCGGGACGATACTGTATAAACAAGGTGGCAGAAAAGTCTACGCGTGACTACAAGGTTTATTCGCTCATGAATGACCTCGTCCCTGAGAAGCTGTGCAGAATTTATACGGTGAGCCACAACACATTGATGGACTCGGTGACATTTGTTTGCAAGAAGTTTGAGTTCCATGGCATCTTGTGTAGACACATTCTGCGGTTTTTGACCCAGAAGAATATCAGGATAATCCCCGATAAATACGTCTTGGCATGGTGGACGAAAGGTGCAAACAGGTTGCATGGTACCATTGCCTTTCCGGAGCACCCGTATACTGACTTTGAAGAATCAGAGACGTTGCGGTATAATCATCTAGTGACGATGTTCACCCGTTTGTCCGTAAAGGCTGCTGCTACAATGGTCGGTTATAACACATCTCCTCGAGGTAGCTCAGCAGGAAGAGCCCATCGTCGACCAGTTGGAAGCAGCTTCCGTCACCAATGCGGTTGACACCGAGCCTACGACGGGGTTAGAAGATGACAAGCCCGGGGAGGAAGACGACAATGATATCCAGCCGTTGGATCCAATTATATCGCAAACAAAAGGCCGCAAGAGATCTACGTGGATGAAAAGCTCTATTGAAACGACAACTCAACCTAAAAAGCTGCGAAGGTGTGCATTGTGCAACAAAATGACCGACCACGATAAGCGGAACCATTACAAGGCACTGGGGATGAGTTCAGGGGGTTTGCAAGACGAGGAAGAAGATGATGCCGAAGATGAGGACGAACAAGCTGCAGTGGACCTTTAATTTTTTGTATAAGCCATCAAGTCTATTGACATTTGTAATAATGTTTTGTAATTTTTTTTAATAATTTTTCGACCGAATACTGGAATTTTTTTTCGGATGGACCTATGAGAGGCCATCAAATCTAAGTCTTCCTTAATTCACTGTAAGGGAACTCAAAGTTTTATTTTTATTTTTGTTAGCCCCGTCCGCTACATAGTGTAGCGTATGGATCTGCAGAGTCTGCAGATGTACCCTTTTATGTCCGCTTAGTCTATTTATGTCCGCTATACAATGTAGCGGACGGATATGCAGAGCCCTAATTTTTTGGTGTTCTTCGTGTCCGCTATACAATATAGCGTATGGAATCGCAGAAAAAAATTTTGGTCTTCTTTTATGTCCGCTATACAATGTAGGGACGGCATCGTAGAAAAACTTTTGGCCTTCTTTTATGTCTGCTACACAATGTAGCGGACGACATCGCAGAAAAACTTTTGGTCTTCTTTTATGTTCGCTATACAATGTAGCGGATGACTCTATCCTATTATATATATTAATCAGATCGGGCAATCATCTTTTATCAGTCCGTCTGTTTCTCTCTCTGTCTCGAATATCTAACCCAAACCGCTACCCCATCTACGACGACCCATATCTCCGGTGACCCACATCTCTGGCGACACCACCGTCCTCCCCTCAACGCCGCGACGCCTTCAGCGACATTCCCATACCTCGATGGCTTCTGGATCGGCGAGCAGCGACGATTTTATTTGCAACATGCATCTAGCAGATAAACACTTTTTCAAGGTCATGATGCCTGAATTTGAGGATGAACTTGTAGGCCATCCCTCTTTCTCTGTGTTTACGCGTGTTAAAAGTTTGATCTTTTGGTTAAAAACTAACCTATTTTTTGTATTGTGTTTGTTAGGACATACCAGAAGCCTTTACCAATCAACTTACCACAATTTATGACACTGCAAGATTATTTAGCCGCAAGGGGGCATGGCAGGTTGGAATCAAGCTGAAGCCCGGCCGACCCAAAAAAATGCAATTCGCAGAGGGTTGTAACGAATTCGTGCGCCAGCATGGCCTCGAACTCGGGGACTTTGTAGTGTTTGAACACGTTGGGTGGTGGGATTTTCAAGTTATAATATTTGATCGGAGTACTTGTGAAAAAATTTCTTTCCCCCAATGTGAACCCTAAATTATGTTTATTATGAATGAATAAAGTTATGTTGATGTTCATTATTTTTCTGAATTGTTTCTCGCTTAATTGTGCCGTTTGAGATTCCGTCGATATTGAGATCGTTGATTGTGAATCGTACATTATTTATTGTTTATCGATATTGAGATTGTTGATTCCGTCGCTAAAACAAGTCTTCGGGCGCCAATTTATTAAAACAGAATTATCGCCGTCCGCTACAATGTCTAGCTCTACTATATAGTGGACATAGATAGGACCAAAAAAAAACTAAGTGTTGGAGACTGTCTTCGTGCGGGGCTGCCCGCTATACTATATAGTGGACGTAAGGAGAAAAAAAAACTAATCTTTCTGCGGGGCCGTCCGCCACACTATATAGTGGACGTACATAGGATAAAAAAAAACTAAGTGTTGGAGACTGTCTTTCTGCGTGGCCGTCCGCTACACTATATAGCGGACTTAGATTGGATAAAAAAAACTAAGTGTTGGAGACTGTCTTTCTGCGGTACCGTTCGCTTTATAGTATGTCGGATGTGAATAGAAACAAAAAAAACTTTCTGCTGGGCCGTCCGCTACATAGTAAAGCGGACAGCCCTACATACAAAAACTAAGTGTTAAATTACAAAGAGGCAGAGCATCGTTGACACATCGTGACATTGGAGGAGCATCATCAGTCATCTTCATCTGACACTGGAGCATTGGAAACAGATCCAAGTTCGAAGCTCATGTTCCAGTATACTTGTGCTTCATTGTTGTTGTCATTTTCATGTGCATCACGTGCCATACGACGTAAGTTATGCCTACTTTGACGAACTTTCATTCTATTATTTTCTTCACGTATTCGATGCAGTGCCCTTTCAAGCTCCATGTGTGTAATTCGAGGCATGTTGATTGCCTTTTGTCGAGGTATGGGTATATTCATCCGCCGTGAATCAGCTACTAAGACCTCATATTCATTCATCCGATAAGACCATTCTGCATGTAATGTATTAACATAGCGTGATGAGTAACGCAAACTTGGACGCAAAGAATAGTGAAATTCATCTTCGCCCGCCCAGTAACGACCCATTGCTTCAAAAATATCTCGTGGAGTATATGACATTTCCAGAGTTGTTATGAAATTAGGAGTATATCACTCTATGCCCTTTGCCCTTCATGCAATGCATGTACTTATATATACTTTGAAACGGGACCACTTTATGAGATGCTACAGGTTCAACTTTATGAGATGTGACAAGCCTCTGCAATAGACCAGAGACTTGCCTTGTCACCAAAGAGACTTGTCTTGTCACCAAAGACTTGTCTTCTCACTGACACGGGCATGCTATTGTCTCCAACTACCAATTAAACAGGGTGTCAGTGTCCAGAGACTTGTCTTGTCACTAGAGATGGGCAGGCTATTGTGTAGCTATCACACCAATATATTGTGTATGTGTGTGTGACCTTATTTATATATGTTAGCCATGCTCATCGCATTAGATGTACCTAAGTTAAATGGCAGGAGTTCTTGGGAGTTCTAGTTATCGGGGACGTGAGACTGTGTGGTTGTTGTGTGAAAGGAACGACGACTACAAAGAAGAGAAGTACACGGATCCGAGAGAGTATTATGCAGGTTTACGAAGAGAATGGGCATATCGAGTTAAGGAATCAGAAGCACTACACCAAGATCTCATCACGCTGAGAGCACCTGTGCCGCAACGTTGTTCACTTAGTATGTCGAGGCGTAATGTTAAGCAGTGTAAGAAAGCTGTGTGCCGAATTCGTATGGAGAATAACCGGATGTTGCTGCGTAGAAAACGATTTTACATGCTTCAACTTGCGGAAGAAATGGCCGAGGCTAATGGGAGGCACCTCAATTCAAACGAGAGAAACAATATTTTAACCAATGATCAGTACTTATCTGATGAGTATATGTCAAATGAAGAGTGATATATATATCTTTTCCTACTGCATGTTAGGATTTCATTCCAACTGACACTTATCCACATGTCATTCTAATTAGCGAATCCCGTCTTTTGATTTTTCAAGTGTTGAGAATTTATGTTTCTATCCACATCCGCCATACTATAAAGCGGACGGCACCGCAGAAAGACAGTCTCCAACACTTAGTTTTTTTGATCCTATCTAATTCCGCTATATAGTGTAGCAGATGGACACGCAGAAAGACAGTCTCCAACACTTAGTTTTTTTTATCCTATGTACGTCCGCTATATAGTACGGCGGACGGCCCCGCATAAAGATTAGTTTTTTTTCTCTTTACGTCCACTATATAGTATAGCGGACAGCCCGCAGAAAGACAGTCTCCAACACTCCATTTTTTTTATCCTATCCATGTCCGCTATATAGTAGAACGGACAGCCCCGCAGAAAGACAGTCTCCAACACTTAGTTATTTTTTGGTCCTATCCATGTCCGCTATATAGTAGAGCGGACAGCCCCGCAGAAAAACAGTCTCCAACACTTAGTTTTTTTTTTCTCTTTTGTCTCTCCATGGCCGCTATATAGTATAGCGGACGGCCCAACAGAAAGACAGTCTCTAACACTTAGTTTTTTTTGTTTTCCTTTACGTCCACTATATAGTATAGCGGATGGCCCCGTAGAAACACAAAACCCAAACTTTTCCACACTTTGTTTCCCCCTGGTCAAAGCAAATCACACAGATCAAATCAAACACTCAAATCAACAACACAACGATATCTGTCAATCAAATCAATCGCATTCAACACCGATCACATCTCAGTCAACACAAATTAAATCATCAATCGCATTCAACGATAAGGACAATTAAAAAAGTGAATATAACGTTATAAGCAAACAATGTCAATTGGGGCCCTCAGCCCCTGCGGGATCCCCGTCATTAATTTACAATAAACCTAATAGCTCTAGGCCGGTCATTGATAATTTGCCAAGCCATCCTATACCTAAAGCATTCTATGCATTCTTGGCTCCAGACGGTATTATAGAGGCTCTCAGACCGACAGATTTAATACATGTACATGCAGACGAAGATGCCGCAGTCCGAGGAGGCCTACTCCTCTTCAATCGGAAAACAAGCTTCGGCCTGAGCACTACCCTCTCTTGATGCCTACCATTGACCAAGATAGCAAATAGATTTTGCGAGAAACATAATAAGCATTAAACATTAAACATCGCAAACATAATACGATTAATCAGTTTTACAATATGCAAGTTACAACAAGAAGTAAACATGATCTTACCATGGCACCCAACTGGCCTATGCCTTGGTACATTTCAATCACAGTAATCACGGGGGTATCATCGTAGAGACTGTCGAGGGCTGATACAGTCTTCTCTACTGGTTCATAGCAAACCAAGTACCAGTGGGCATTCCCTAAAAATGGGATTAGAAACATGTTCGCCACACTTACGCTCACTGGACTATCCCGAGCAAGATATGGTTGTAGGTTAGCGGACGGGCTCCACTGGGGCAGGGCTCTCCCCTTTCTCCCCTTCCTTGATTTGTCCCAGTCGTCATACTCTTGTACTAGGATTCCATGAAAATAAGCATCCAAGATAAAAACGCGCGGACCGTAGTTAGGCTGCTCCTGACCCCTTTGCCTCAGAATTTGCACGTAGTGCGAGAGGACAAAGTTGTCTAACCAAGCTCACGGCGCCAGTGAGGCGAGTTCTCTCCACGAGGCAGTGTAATCCAAGCCCTGCGGGTGATCCACATCATATGACGCTCCGTCTTGGGGGGCCTGCTAAAATAACGGGCTCAGATTAGCTCGCATTTATGCGGCTTTAGGGGCCTGGATGGATGCCCTTTTGGATATTGCCCTCGGGGTCGACCGACAAATCTTGCCCTCCGCCGGGGGGCAAGAGCAAGTGATATTGGCCTCCAACTCTTGGTTCGGACGGCTGATAATCGCCTTTGGGGGCCCTGGCCGGCTGATATTGCTCACCGGCCATTTCTTTTGCCGACTGATATTGCCCTTCGGGGGCGCCAAGTGGTCCCGCCCATGGGACAATGGGCAGTGCCTCGGAGAAACCGTAGTTTCCGAAAGGCCAGTCTTGCGTGACTTGACTCTGATATATGGGCATGGGTTCCGGGAACAAATTGAAGGAGGGGCCGCTGTAATCGACCCACGACGCTTGAGCCTGTCCCATCCCCGGTACAGAGGGACCACCAACTCCCTGGCTCACCCCTGAAGCCTGCCTGGAGGGATCACCGTATCTCTGGCTGACGCCCGTATAACCCATTCCTGGGCTGACGACCGAAGACTGTCCCGTTGCTTGGCGCACAAAATTCCCGCAGCCTAAAGCCAGTGCAGCAGCCTGTTGGCGAAGATCCTCGCCCATTGCGCTAACCAAATCCTTCCGCTCGCTCAACTTTCGGAAGAATGCAAGCGAGGCATTAAGCTACATCCAAAGAGATAACAAATAAGTAACTTCAATCAGACATTTATATTCAACAAATTCAAGACAAGCCAGACTAGTTGGGCAACTTACGAGATTGTATGCACTACAAAAAAAAAGGAGTTTCGGCGACACTAAAAAATTGTCGCCAATGACTGTAAAAGTGTCGCAAACCGGTTTCCCGACACTTGTTTAACACTTTTCGTAAGTGTCGCAAATTTGTCCGTCGGGAATTTCCCGACACTTGTTATAAACGTCGGCAATCTACTTGCGACACTTTTATGCGACACTTTAAAGTGCCTCTTATGAGGTCAATAGTCAACTCAGGCATGAGACACTTTCGCAAGAAGTGTCGCTAAATTAGCGACGTTTTCACCAAAGTGTCGTTTTCATTTGGCGACATTATCTTTGAAACATCGTTAAATTAGCGACACTTTCTTTAAGTGTCAGTTTTGTTTTACGGCATTATCTAACAACGCTTCCTTTGAAGAGTCGGTGTTTATTTGGCGACACAATCTTTGAAATGTCGTTAATTTAGCGACACTTCCATCAAGTGCCAGTTTTATTTAATGGCATTATCTTAAAAATGTCGTTCGTATTTACGACACTTGTAAGCAATTGTCACTTATTTTTTGTCTGTCATATTGTGAAATTTGTTAAAAGTACGCTGGCCTAACTCTGATAATAGTTACATTTTCCCAAAAATGACATAAAAGTGAAGTGTATTTTATGTAATCCTGCTCCTGTCCAATACGAATAATGCACAATTAAGTCGATCTATAAACTCATTTAGAAACAAGCTAATGTCATTCATCAACCATTTCATATCCAACATTCACATCATAATTACATAACCATCTAAAAGTTCAACATTCACATCCTAATTATATAACCATCCAAAAGTTCTCAATTTCAAAAACATACAAATATAATGACATTGAAGAACCAACCTAAAGATATATACATCTTTTCCAAAATGTCATCATAGTGCATATCGGTTCTTTTAAGTCCAACAAAAGCATTGATATCTTCCCTTCATATGAACCTGGAAATTCAAAAATCAAGAAAGAGGTTATAAATTTAACCTGTATAACATAAGTCCAATTAAACCGAAAAATTAGTCGACAAACAAAATACATTAAGAAAGGTAAAGACTCGTCTACGTACCCCTTCTCATTCTTGTATCCTATTTCGCAAATTTTTCAAAGTAATGAAATTCTTCTTTACTTTTTTATTTTGAGAAACCTGAACAATTAGATCGTAAGTAATCAATAGTTACACAAAAAAAGAAAAAAAAAGGGACACAATCATATGAAAAACAACCATGCACTTAAGTAAACATTATACAAGTTTTTGATTGCATTATTGTATTTGTACCAAATGCATTAATAGATGAACATTTAGAAGTAAGACGTAAGAGTCGTTTTACAACAAAGCTGTAAATTGGTCTGCACTCTCCAAGACTAAAACATTTCATTACATATAAATATCCAAGGCAAAACATGTGCCTCTCTTATAAAAGAAAATCCCAAAATAGAGCATCTGGTATCCTAATTACCTATTACTTTCACTCTTACCTAGCACTGGCGACACCTACCTCTCCACAACCATAGCCACCAATCACTCACCACCACCATCACAGCTACCACCAATTGCGGCCAAACACTCACAACCAAGACAACTACCACTGACTATCTATCAGGTTACGCCAACCTAATATCTAATACCTTAAGCATACATAGTTCTTATTGGAGGATGTTGTAAAGGTGCTAAGTGTTAGCCTAGGCTAATTTGGGATTTTATTGGGAAATTCAATCTTGCCCATTGAAATGCAAGAACTTCACTAAACAAACAACATTCCAGCCTGAGATGACACTGGCATAGCATGGATGAAAGCATAAACAAACAACATTCCAGCTCGTGATGCAGCTGTTTTCTTTTCATCTGGCTTGCAACGACGAGTATAAAACATTTATGATGAACACAGCACCTACATGCAGCATGCATAAACTATCTTCTTCCAACAAAACTAGCAGCAGAAACTGTCTTTTTCATTCAACTGTACTGTGAGAACAACTAGCAGCAAAAGAACACAATCAAGAGCAACCATGAACCAAAAGGCAGCCTAGAATTTCAAGAAACACACATTGGTACTAAACCAGCACCAAAAGTGGCAAGCTATAGTTCAAGAGGGCCATCACCAGCCTGCCCATTCATCTTGAAACCTGACATTATGGTGCCCGGTGACTTGATTTTGGCTTCATGGCCTCAAAATATTCTAGCCACAGAATTGAGCTTGGGTAAAAATTTTAACGACTTTAATTTATTGTCAGGGACATCCATGTCATGCCTGCATGCTGCCGGAGTGGCTGTACTTTTGAAAGGGGCACACCCTGAATGGACCCCTGCCGCCATCCGTTCGGCCATGATGACCACGTCGGATGTCCTAGATAACACGTTCAACCTAATCCAAGACATTGGAATTACTAACAAACCAGCTAGCCCTCTAGCTATGGGAGCTGACCATATTAATCCAAACAAGGCACTAGACCCTCGTCTCATCTACGACGTGAGAACGAAAGATTATGTCAGTCTCCTTTGTGCATTAAATTTTACCCAAAAACAAATACAAATTATCACCAAATCCTCTTCAAACAGTTGCTCCAACTCTTCATTGGACCTCAATTACCCCTCTTTCGTTGCATTTTTCAATGCAAATGATTCTAACTCGGGGGGTCAAGATTGTTCAAGAATTTCAGAGGATGGTGACGTATGTTGGTGATGGGAAGTCAACTTATATAGCAAAACTAGCACCAATGGATGGGTTACAGGTTAGCGTCGTGCCGGAGCAATTGGTTTTTAGTGAAAAAAATGACAAGCAAAGCTACAAGTTGAGTATAGAAGGTCCAAGGCTAATTAAAGAGTTGGTGGTGTATGGTACTATAAGTTAGGTGGAAATATGAGGTAATCATGTAGTAAGAAGTCCCATAGTTGTTACAAACCTAAGCTCAGAAATATTATTGTAACTCGTCCTCTTTGCTGTTAAATGTATTTACTGCTGTTATTTTTAGATTCCAACCTGTTATTGCTGTTATCTTTTTCCTATCTGCTGTTAAATGCACTTTTATTGTTGTTATTTTTACCTTCTTAAATATAGTTTTATTGCTGTCATCTTTTTCCTGTTTTCAGTTTGCTTTTTATGCCCCCAGTCTAGTCCTAATCCTAGTTATCCACCCCAAGCATCTGCCTAGACAGGTTATGGAGTTCCTCCAACTCCCCAAACTGCGTATGGAATCCAACCACCTTAAGAAATTGCACCAATTATGGACAGCCTCAGCTATAGAAACCTCCGGCAACCCAACCAGCTTATGGACAACAACTGCAACAAATGCAAGACAGCTCTTGAAACCAGCAAGAGCTGAGCCAAGGTTTTGCTAAGGATCAGTACTGACATCGTTCTAGGATACAAGTTGATGATCAAGCACACAAAATGACTACTTAAGATGGAACATACAATCAAATGCAAAGGCGAACATAGAACTTGCATACAGCTCTTGAAACTTATTGAAGCTGAAATAGTTTTAACAAACCTCATTCTGTGGAGTCGAGCGTTTTCTTGGTGAAACCCTTAGCATGTGCTGCATATTCCCTTGATCTTGATGCAGCACCTTAAAGTGTTTTTTAGGTGAAACTCGTGTCACGTGCTGCATATTCCCTGGATGTATTGTACGAGTTAATGATACCACTTGACGACTGCTCGATTCATCAGGAACCTATTACCAGTAACATGGTGAATAATGAGTACTAATTAGATAAATGAACTTCAAATTCTCACAAAGAAAAGAATGAAACTTAACTTGTCCAGTTCCGGAAGAAACATCCTGGGAATAGTGCATCGACAACATCACAGTCCGTATATGAGACATCATGTTCTCTTGCATTTTAGCCTCCAATTGTGCCTTTATATTTGATACTTGAGTGGATACTTGGGCTGCTACTTGATTTTGCATCTCTTGCTCCATTTCAGCTCGTATTTCATCTTTCATTGTAGCCTCCAATTGTGTTTTGATAGTTGATACTTGACTTGACACTTGGGCTGCTATTTGAGTTTGCATTTCTTGTTCCATTTCAACACGCATTTTATCAATCTCTTCTTGCTTAACGTCTCTCATCTCTGCCCGACCAACTCTATATGATGATCCAAAGGCATTACTCGGACAAGCGCCTAACCCAAGCACACGAACACGTCCGTTTTTATCACAGCCCATGGCTTTTGAGAATGTATCATCAAAAGCATAAGCTGGCTCTTGAATGGAATCTGGAAGTTCTGATGCAAAAGTGTCCATTTTATCCTGTGCAAACAAGAAAATAAAAAGTCCACTATTATCCTAACTTATTAATGCTAACATCTATAGTAATCTAAAAAAAATGAGGGGGGGAAAGTACATACAACAGCTTCAGCCACTTCTCCAGTTATTTGTGTTAGATTCTCACCGCCGATATTGAGTTATTGCATCAGAATTGACAAGAACATATCGATGAGCTTGTGCATATGAAATGTCATCAAGTACAAATTCCTCTGATGCCCCTAAAGGGCGACCTCCTACTGAGTTGATGGAACTGTCTCCGCCATCATCAAGCCTAACTGGTCGATTCAATTTTGTCTCAACATCATCATTTAAGTACCTTGAGCAAAATGTAACGCATTCTTCTAACCAATATCCTTCTGCAATTGAACACTCTGAACGACTTCGATTCCTTACATGGCCCTTAAGAGTGAAAAGGTATCTATAATGCCAAATAACAAATCAAATCTCTATAAGAAAGTTATCACACGTAGGTCATAACTAACAAGTAACAGAAAAATAAATTGGGAAGCAATAACACACCTCTCAATAGGGTACATCCATCGGTATTGTGGTGGTCCAGCTATCAAAGCTTCTTCGGCTAAATGAATAACCAAATGCTCCATGATATCGAAAAATGATGGCGGAAATATCCTCTCAAGGTGGCAAAGTGTAAGCGCAATTCGTGACTGAATACGATTCAATTCTTCAACATGCATGACTTTTGAGCATATTTGCCTAAAAAAGTTGCTTAGCTCAATCACAGGTTTCATTACGTTCTCTGGGAACACGCTTCGCAATGAGATAGGAAGAAGTTGTTGAATTAGAATATGGTTGTCGTGACTTTTGAGTCCTGAAATACTTCGTTTTTGAAGATTGACACGTCGTGATATATTCGAAGCATAACCATATGGGACTTTGACCCGCTTCAAACCTTTCAGCATATCATATTTGTTCTTATTGTCCAATGTGAAAGATGATGGTGGCAAATAAAATTTGTGACCAGCCCGTTGTTGAGGATGCAGTGCCTTTCGAATACCCATTTCCTTTAGATCATTGCGAGCATTTAAATTGTCCTTACCTCTACCATCAATATTTGATAATGTCCATAGTATGTTATCACATACATTTGTCTCAATATGCATCACATCGAGATTGTGGCGTAGCAAATTGTCCTTCCAACAGGATAACCCAAAGAATATACTTAGCTTTTTCCAATTATGTGCTTCATTGTCGTCCTCATCGTTGCCTCTTTTCCTCTTCTTACTATCTTGAGCTTTACACTTACCAAACTCATTTTTTATGTCCTTTACTTGCTCATAGACTTCAACTCCAGATAATGGAATGGGCTTTGGATCTAATTCAACTCTACCATCAAAAGAAACTTTATCTGTTCGAAACTTATGTCCCTGATCCAACCATCTACGATGTGTCGGATAGCACTCCTTTTTTCCATGTCGCAAACGACGAGACTTTGTGTGCCTATGACACAAAGGACACGCCAACTTCCCTTTCGTGCTATATCCCGACAAAATTGCATATCCTGGAAAATCACTTATCGTCCACATCAATGAAGCGCGCATCTTAAACATTTTATTGCTAGCTGCATCATAAGTGTCTACACCAATCCATAATTCCTTGAGCTCGTCAACCAAAGGACGCAAGTACACATCTATATCATTACCTGGTCCTTGGGGACCATCTATTAGAAATGACATCATCATGTATTGTTGTTTCATGCAATTCCAGGGAGGCAAGTTATATGGAATCAAAATTACTGGCCATGTGCTGTGAGCTATATTCATACTCCTGAATGGGTTAAATCCATCCGAAGACAATCCAAGTCTTACATTGCGTGGATCACTCGCAAAATCTGGATGAAGCTCGTCAAAATGTTTCCAAGCACGAGAATCAGCAGGATGCCTTAGAACTCCATCATCAGTACGCTCATCCACATGATATCTCATGAGAGATGCTGTCTTTGGTGACATGACATACCTCTGGAGTCTTGGTATCAAAGGGAAGTACCTCACTACCTTGGCGGGTATCTTCCTTTCCTTAACTTCATCAGCATTTGGCATAGCCTTTGACTGCTTGTATCTTGGGGTATGACAATGTGTACACTCGCGCTCATAAGTTGTCTCTTTCCAGTATATCATGCAGTCATTGGGGCATGCATGTATCTTCTTATAATCAAGCCCTAAATTCCCAATTATCTTTCGAGCTTCGTAGAATGACGTCGGTAATGTTTCGCCTCTAGGGAGTGCATCTTTCAATAACTTAAGCAACATTGTAAATACCTTGTCACTCATTGCACTATGACACTTTATATTCAATAGCAAAATAAGGAACGAAAGTGTTGAATACTTCTCACAACCCGGATACAACTCTTTTTCAGCTTCCTTTACGAGATTGAAAAACTTCTTAGTTGCATCATCGAGCCCATCACTATCTTCATTTCCTTCCCCACTACCTATCTCATCTAGCTGATTAAACATAGGGACGCCAAAAGCATCGCGTATCATTACTTGTGTTCTGTCACCCACGGCTGGTTCAGGAATAGAACTTGAAGTCAATGATGATTCGCCATGGAAAATCCAATGTGTATAACTACTTAGAAAACCATCGACCACAATATGTTCTGCTACATCTACTTTCTTCACGAATATCATGTTACGACACTTTGTGCATGGGCATAGTATCTCTGTGGCATTAGGTCGATCCTTGGAGGCAAACTTAACAAAATCATCAACCCCTTTCTCATACAAAGGATCTAATCTGTTCCGTATATTAATCCAACTCTTATCCATATTGACTTTGAGCCAAAGAGAGTACAAATGAACAAAAAAATATTTCCTTAAATCACATAAAACGACTAGCTTACCCAGCTAGTTAACCTCTTTTAATGTCAGTTTACTCTTTTGATCATCAAGGCAAGAGAAATAGTAGACAAAACAAGCCAGCATATGAAGTTCTTTTCAAATACGGAAGTTCTTTTCAAATACGGAAGTCTTTATGACAACTTTTGCAAGTCTACTCACATAAAATCTAGTTAATGTGGCAATAATAAATCCATCTTAGTATAGTATCACAATAAATCAACTCAGTAATGCACTAAATGACCACAATAAACTACTTAAAATGGTAGCAAAAGGGTATTGAGCAAACTTGAATTCAGCAATTTCCTAAAAATAACACATTGCTAAGAATAACCAAATATGCTAAACACGAACTGATCAACGACAAACTAATCAATAAGCAGCAATATAAATGAAAAGTTGAAAGGCAAAATTGAAATTAAACTACAGCACCATAAGCCATAAAATTGCCTATTAAGACGCACGCCACCAAGGGTGCGAGAAGTTATAATTTTTCCTTTCTTCGAGCGGTTGGTAATATATCAATAAGCACAACTACAGTCACCAAGGGTGCGAGAACTAATTACAAGGGACCTGAGTAGACTTAGAATTCATAAACACGTAAACATGCCGTGGATGTAGTGAAAATCATGGATAAAGTAGTCGCGCCAGATCCTTCTCGTCTAGACAATATACACCTTGTACCTTTCAGCTTATGTGGTACTAACAACATGGACAATGGACGAAGTACAGAACAACAGAAATATTTTACCGACATGCAAAAACTCGTGCCTATTACTAATAACATGCTAGTTACTTCACAAGGGAGAAGAACTCTTCTTGCTTGGTACTTGTTTGGTCATCTTGAGTATCTTGTTGATCCATTCATCTATTCCTTCCATAAAATTACATTTTATTTCACTTCATCTCAGCAGTTCTCGTTGTTCATGTCACTGTAAATCTGAGAACAATGCAACCATTTTGCTAATCCTTTCAAGGTTAATGTTGTTTTCTTATGTTCTAACCTTCAGATCTATTCTTGGATACATCAGATTAAATATGAACATGACAAAAGAGGTAGGGTCTGAAACAAAAGCAGGAATCTTCTATCCTAAAGGAAGTACCTGTTGTGATAATGTCCTCTGAGAACATCCCAGCTCGAATTAACAAGTAACTGCATGCTATGACCCCGTTATGTTTTCCTCCTATTCACCATTACTGTTCTTGGGAAGATCTAATGGTGTGTCTATCTTGAATAGGTGCTTACAAGGAGCTCAAATGTTCATGCTAAAACACCTCAAACACCAATTTAACTCTACAGCTCGTCCACAGTTGCACGCATATATCATATGTGCACACATCAATCCAACACTAATTTAACTCTACAGCTCATTCACAAACTGGGGACCTTTTTGCATAGAAGATTCGTTCATGAATAGAAATGGGAATACAATATTGATGCACCATATACACCCACAATTGAATTCTTTAAACACTCACAATTGAATTCATGCATTATCATCCACTGCCCAAGCTAAAAAGAGAGTTTCAAATCCCATCAAATTCCAGCCAGCGATCAATTGCCACAAAATTCTGACCCCTTCACTTCCACGGGGTTTCGAAATCAACCCAATTTTAAGAACGAAGAACAAAAATAAGGACATGGGCAAACCTGAAATTGGCGGATGTTGCGTATCGGCTAAGAATTGGCTCGTCGCTTGCGATAATTCTCCTCGTAGTGCTTGGCAATCAAGATTCTGGTGTTGAAAAGCTTGTGTATGTTCCGTATGTTGTAGTTCTGAGCAGCGTTGAAACTGGTTATGATGATTCTTCCCACCCAGAGAAGAACGCTCTCTCACGGTTGCGCTCCTACAGGCACTTCCATTCTCTACCTCTAAATGGATGAAAATCGAAATGTTAGTAATGTTAAACTACGACTCGATCTGTATTGTCTATGGATAATATTCAAGAATATATTCAAGATGAAGGTTACAAGAGTGAGAGACGTACTTAGGAGAAAGGGGCGGTGGCTGATTTGGAGAGAGACATACGTGGGGCTGTTTGTGGAACGCTGATTTGGGGGGAGAGAGGGGCAGTGGCTGATTTCGGGAGAGACGTACGTGGGCTGATTTGGGGAGAGAGAAGATGAATAGTGTGGTCTGTGAAAATTGGGCGCCAAGTCTTCCCACTTTTTTTTTGGGTTTCCGACGTTTTATGCGCGTTTAATTAAAAGAGAACGGTGTCGTTTTACTTTAAGCGTTACAGCATTTCACTTTAAGTGTCACTATTAAGCGACATTTTTTTAAATGTTGTTTCATTAGTGTCGCAAAAAAGTAAAGCGACGCTTATTAAGTGGCATGTATGAAAACGCCCAAAAAATTGTGACAAAAATATTTATGTCGTAAATTACCCGACGTTACATTAGAAGTGTCGTACATTATAACTAATTTACGACATTTCTTGAAGTGTCAGAAATTAAGCGTCGCCGAAACCCTTTTTTTTGGAGTGATGCCGTACGCTCATCGATCTGACCCCTAGGCGCATACCTCTCCCCTCGTTCAAAGTTTACTGGGGCTATTCTCCTCCGCGTGATGCGGTAGTACCATTCATCGTACTATTCGATGCTGATAACGGGGTCCGGCTCCGTGACGATGGCCGATAGTGTGTCCTGCCAAGAACTCCAAAGCTCTAGTTCGGCCGCGCACAATTCTTGCGTATTGGCCTTGCCAAACCGCCCGACATCCGGTGGGTTCCTGTTAACCCTCATATCTGGGGCACCGGCTGGCAATCCCTGCTCCAACTCAAAATGGCGCATTGCTCGGTCTGGCAGCTGCCACTCTGGGACGTCGAAGTGGATGAGGGGTGTGCATTGCAACCCGGAGAACGTGAAGTTGAACGACTCTCCCACCCGTCGCGCCAAACGTATGTACGGTGCCCAACGCATTTGGCCCGGAAATAGACGGTCAAACTCCCCTCGATAGTACGTGATGTTGTGATGGGGATCGACTCTCCTGTGGTAGTGGCTATCCTTCTGGCTATACTCCCAAGCACGCAACCGAGGCCACACTTTATCGGTTCCATCCCTACGCGTTGGTGCACCGAGAGCAAGGTGTTCATAAGACCACACCTGAGAACATGGGAAAATTATATTTATATCGTCGATTCAACAAAAACAAAAACAAAACAATAACGAAGACATGATTTATATGATATACCTGCAATAGCGAGAGACATGCACTTATGGCTTTGGAGTCGGGCCTCGTTGCCTTGTGCAATGCTCGGTACAGATACAAAAGAACCGCTGCACCCCAGGCATAATCCCCAATCAACGCCAGGTTACCCAACAACGGTAAATATCTCACGTTGACCGTGTTCTTCGACGTCGTTGGGAATAAAATTGCCCCCATCACCCACAAGAGGAAGGCTTGTGTGTACAGCACAAGCTCACGGCCTGTATAGTTTTTCGGCAAAACCCCGTAGGTATCTCCCAACCACTTCAACTTGATCCCACCACTGCTGAATTGATCCTGGGGTATCGAAGTTAAGAAGTCCCTAGCGGTTCTCTTATTTGTTGCTTCTGACAGATGAGCAATTACCGGCCGCCCCGTCACCGGCAACCCTAAGATGAACCCTACATCTTCTAGGGTAATTGTCATCTCTCCGAGCGAGAAGTGAAACGTATTCGTTTCACTTCTCCACCTCTCAACAAGGGCACCTATCAAGGCCCGGTCAAGCTGTTGAAATCTCTGCCCATGCGTGAAAATCCCAAACCCAATTCCACGCAGTATCCTCTTTTGGGAGGTGTTCAGTTTTCATGATGTGAACTAGCGAGATACTTCTACAGTGGTGAGAAGTTCTCTTTCCTACGAATTAATAAATACAATTTAAGCAAAACAAATGGTATACACAACGTTCGTAAGAATAAGAAAGTTGATAAATAATGTATCTTACTCCACCATCCCATATGAGCGTATTGATATGGTTGACTTGGTCGTATAACACGGATGGGTCTTCTGGTCCAGGGTTAAATTCTATTTTTTGCAACTGAAATTATGGAAAAACCTTCTCAGTTTGGATTTTACGTTTTGAATTTTGATAATCGCTCGCAAAAATACGACGCTAGCACATGCATAATACATATAACGCAAGCACATGCATAATGCATACAATGTTAGCATATATACTCATCTGTATAATAGATATATATAGATATACGGAATTGGATTTTACAAACGCTAGCACATGAACAAAAACATACATATATAAAACGCAATATTCATCACAAGTATCGATTACAAACAAAAAAAAGTATAGATTTTGTGAACTTACGTGATCGATTTAGGGTATTAAAGGTGTTCTAAGAAACAATTGCGCCGATCTGCTTGCCAACGCGGCTGGAAAAATTTGTGAGTAGATAGAATGGAGAATAGTGTCGTATTTACTATTTTTTGAATATCTATTGAACGCCCGCTATACAGTATCGTGGACTATTACATCCGTCACACTGTGTAGCAGACACTGTTGACGTGACCGATAAGGACAAGATAACCGTCATTGCCGTAAAGGGCGATGGGACAGGACCTGACAGGTGTCAGCCCAGGGGACGTCCGCTACACTGTATAGCGGACGTCTTTTTGCTGTCCCATGTCAGGACTTTAATGTTGTCCACTATACAGTGTAGCGGACAGGGCGGAGGGGCAAAAAGGTAAAAAAGTTCGTCCGCGACACTGCATCGCGGACGACTGGCAGTTTTCAAAAAAGGCGCGATCTGGGTCGTCCATCTTTCAGGATGGACGGTCAGATCGCGCTTGCAAAATATCCCATTTTGCCCGCGCTCTCAACGGATCAGCTCATATATATATATATATATATATAAAGAGAGAGAGAGAGAGAGAGAGAGAGAGAGAGAGAGAGAGAGAGAGAGAGAGAGAGAGAGAGAGAGAGAGAGAGAGAGAGAGGAGGAGCTCCCCGCCAATTTTTATTAATAAGAGTACAATCTGTAGTTTGGTCATTAAGAATTAAAAAGATGATATTAAAGACATCTTAGTAACAAAAACAATGAAACGGTTATCATTTTCAATTATTAAATGCACTTTGTTTTTCGTGTTTGGCTCTAGTTTTCTCTGTAAAGATAAAAAAATGTTGCCGTAGTGATCTTAAAAAAAAAGATCTACAATGACAAGGTAAATTTTAAGCGTTGAACGATAGAGTGCGATGATCAATTTTCATTTTACTGATAGGCTCTTTAAGAAATCATGCATAATCAGGACATGGATTCTATCGAAAGTGAGACATATATTGTGAGACCCTGATCTTAATTAACTTTTAATCATTTTATTATGTTTAAACATATTAAATTTGATTGAAATAATATAATTGTGTTACATATATTTGTTTACATAAAATAAATGTTGAATTAAGTTATGGGCCAAAATATGATTATATAAAACTTTGGGAGTTAAAAAGTAATTATGCAAAACCTTGGGGCCAATATGCAAATATAAAAGTTGGTATTAGTGGCATTCCATGTGTTGATCTTAAATTAATTGTTGGAGGATTTGCCACCTATTATTTGGTGGTGAGTAATCAAAGGAAAAGAATAAGTTAAGTGGATAACTTAGAAACAAAAGAGAAGGGGAGGTCGAAGACCACCTTTGGGCCAAAATAGAAACAAAGAGAAGAGAAAGAGTAGGAAAAAGGAGGAAGAAGAAGAAAGAAAAGAAAAGAGAAAAAAGAAGAAGAGAAGAAGAAAAGGAAGAACAAAGGAGAGAGATTTGAATCAACCTTCTTGAATTGACTTGGCCTTAATTTCTTTAAGTTAGGTTATCTTATGCTTTTAGGTTTTTGAAACATGTTTGAGAAGTATTATGAATAGTAAAATACTTATAAACTTGCTTGTAATGATCTTAAGTGAGATATGTTACAAAACCTGCAAAACAGTCATAAAAATAAGATAACTTTGGTGCCCAGAAATGTATAGTTTTAGTTAAGATGTGGGTTTGGTTATTTTATATATTGTACTACTACATATGTAGAGTATACACACCAAATTTCAAATTATTACTATGGTTTATAATTCGTGGCTTGAAACTTGTCCTGTGAAACTGTACAGTCATGAAATCAGAGTAATTTTGGTGCTAAAAAAGGTATACTTTTAATTGATATATGGACTTGGTTATTTTATATGTTGTACTAATACATGTATGGCGTATACATGCAAAATTTCAGATTATTTCAAGTACTATTACTATGGTCTAGAATTCATGACTTGAAACCTGTCCTATGAAACTGTTGCTGGACAGATTCTGAAGTCTGTATTTGGAAGGGGCTAACATGACCTTAAAATATTATTTTTGTGTCATATAAAATACTGAGATGTATATCTTTAAGTCTACTTTCCATAAATATATTGTTTGACTGTATAGGCCTTGTAATTAAATTGTTATAATTTTCGTAGTACAGACTACGACTGCTACCAATTGAAATACTTGGTAGATTATGTAACCTAAACTAATAGTTCTGTGTGTTGGGCCTGATGGCGAATAACTAGATAAATTTCATGTCTTAAATAGACACTCAGATATCTACATAATAATATAAGTATACATATGGGTAGGGTACTGAAGGAAAAATATCAAATTATTTCTTACTTGATTACTGAATTAGTTTGTACATTTAGAGATTAGTCTACACGCGCTGGCATGTGTTTTGTTGGTAATATGGCAAAAATGACTTGAGCTCTTTTGAAATACTTGATAACATTTTTGTTGACATCTATACATGACTATGTATGTCACGTGAAGGAGGAGGAAAAAGTGAGTTGAGGGTGTTATTGTCGGGGTTGGGAGTTATTCGGCCAGGATTTTCGTTCTCGTTTATGTTTCGATAGTACGTACTAGCTATGCGTACTAATTTTCGAAAGGAATTATTGGCATACATGTGATGACGTTGGAATTTTTTTTATCGAACCCGCTATATCAGTTGGTTGCGATACGAAAAGTCTCTTGCACGCAGGGAAGGTTGACTTGTGCATGAAGGGCATATTTGCATATTGATATTCTCGTACTTGGCCCATATCTGTCTGGAACTTATTTCTACTGTTTCGTTACACTTATCGAGATCAAGTTAATATTTAAGTCTTACTTGCCATTCTTGTATATATTTTACAAGATTTCAGATCTTACTCGATATGCTATTCCCGTTTCTTTTGAAGGGAAGTGTTAGTAAATGTTTATAAGTGATACTCGATATGTTAAAATTATTCGTAAGTACATATGTATAATCTGTTCAAGTGACTTGCATGTTTCTACTAACCATTCATAATATAATCAATTCATGTTTGGACTTAGAATCATCGGATACCTTATTGAGCGATCAGGCTGATCCATTCTCGATACTTTTTTTTTCTAGGTTCGGAGTCGAAATATTCACCAGGGGACGAAGATGATTACCTTGGGGAGAATCAGGAGTATTACACTGGGTGAGCAAAGTTTTAGTTGTTATTCTTTTGTTTTGGAGTGTAGTACTTGTATATGAGAGAGGTGGTCTGTAATATAATGAAATGTTCAGTCTTTTCACTTATGGACGACTGTAACATTTAAGCCATACTTCCGCTGTTTCTTTTGAGATTTGTAGTAAAGCTCTGTTTACCCTTGATATATATATATATATATATATATATATATATATATATATATGTTAATCAGCTCGTTTAGTATCGTACCCCTTCGGGGGGGGGGGGAGGGGTTGACATATATATGCTCAACAAAATATGAAGATGCTTTGGACTTGTACCATTGTCCTTAGAGATTTGAGTGATTTAGACTGTGAACACCTTTATTTTGGAGTTATAATGTTCATAAAAAAGAAAAAGAAAGAAATTGATATTTGTGCCTTATCTTTGTCACTGAAGGGTTGTATAGCGACAATTGTTAAGACCATTAACAATGAAAGTGGAGCTCAAACATCACTTTTCTTATTAACTTTTGTTGGAATTGTTGCAAGAAACAGGCAAGAACAACTCCTAAAATGTAATATAAAATAGTTGGCTGAGGCGCGGACTAGGTCGCTCTCTTAAGACGATTCGCGCCCCTTCGGAGAATTACCACCGGTGCAGCAAGGTTATTAACGCGTCGCCTCCGGGATACAACAGCCCAGCTTTCACTGTTGCTTCACTCGTAATTCTGCACAAACGAATGAAGCAGAAGCTTCACTCGATACCTTACCAAAATGCCCACAAGTCTAAGTGTTTAGAAATCAGAAAAGAGAGTTTTGAGAGTTGTGTGTGCAAAGTGAGGAAGATATCTCCTTTTTATAGGTGAAGAAAAATATCTGTTGGAAATCTGTTACAAAAAATAAATCCGGAATTTATTTCAGAAATAAAGTGCTGCAATAAAAAATATGACTGTTGTGTAATAAAAGAAAATGTGACTGTTGGGAAGTAATGAAGAATATGACTGTTGCCCAACAGCTATATTTTGCAGAATAAATAGACATGCAATAGTCCCATATGAGCTTCGGGGAGGCCGGAATGCTGCCACAGAGCATCCGCAAATTTTAGAAACTCGTATCTCCCCCACTTGTCCTTCCCCCCTTGTGCGTGCGAGTCTTAAACTCAAGCGCATCTTACTTAAAGGCCAAGGAGTGTCACTTTATATACTCCTTAAAGTTCTTTACAATGGCCAATGTGGGACAAAAACTTTCCAAAAGTTTAAGTATGTAAGAAAGTTTTCTCTATCCATTTTCAAGCAATGTGGGACTAAAGTACTTTATAATTTTACTCAAAACTTCAATGTTTTTTTCAAAACAAATCTTGAAAACAAAGAGAATTTTTTGTTAAAATACTCCAACAATCCCCCACTTATTTTAATAAAAAATTCACAACTTAGACAGTGGGCAAAAGGTGAGAGTCTCATGCATTGTGAAAGTGGCTCTGCCTTGAAACCTTCACTTAGTGTTTCAGTCTTCCCGTATTAGAGCCAAAGTGGACTCAGCCTTGAAACGATGGCTACTTGAGGATACGTAGAAGACATCACACACATGAGACTCAAGGTATCCTATACCAAGCTTCATAAGCCAGCACGTTACGGCCATGTGCTTTATCCCAGTTTTCATGAGTGCTCTAGAGAATTAGCCCGATTCTCATAGGAAGCGGCCTCACTTCCACACTCATATAGGTGAGTCTATCAAGGATGCTCTCGTAACTATTACATCCCACCCGTATGAGCTATAGAACTCATTAAGAGATTACCATGAATCTCAACCTCCAATATCGTTACGAGAAACATGTACTTACACCATAGGGAGGGACATTGTCATAAAACAAAAGTAGTACATGTACAACACCAGTCACTCTATAATTCGTTGGTCTCCTTACCTAGTTCTTGGGATCTCCAGTCCCTAGGAGGTTGTATCCTTATAGGTGACTTATACATTTTTGGGCTTAAGTCCCATCCCCCTCGATGTACACCAGATCTTTTCTCTAGCTAGAGCTTTTGTAAGTGGATCAGCGAGATTATCGCCTGATCTCACATAATCAATATTGATCGCACCTTTGCTAAGGTATGATCTCACAGTACTGTGTTTTCTTCTAACTGGTCTGGATTTTCCATTATAATACTTACTTTGCACTCTGCCAATGGCTGCAGTGCTATCACAGTGAATCAAGACAGGTGGCACTGGTTTTTCCCACATAGGCATCTCGAACAATAGATCTCGTAGCCAACCTGCTTCTTCACTTGCCGAAGCCAAGGCAATTAGTTCGGCTTCCATGGTGGATTTGGCAATTATCTGTTGCTTCTTGGATCTCCAACATACAGCTCCACCACCTAATGTAAACACATAGCCTGTTGTTGACATGGAATCTCCAGATTGAGAATTCCAATCTGCATCACTAAAACCTTCAAGAACAGCTGGTTGCCTTTGATACATCAACCCATGGTTAATAGTTCTTTTAAGATAACCCATAACACGATACATGGCATTCCAATGTTCAAGACTAGGTTTACTTGTAAATCTACTAAGAACACCAACAACGTATGCAATATCAGGCCTTGTGCAATCAGTAGCATATCTAAGACTGCCAATTATACTTGCATATTCTTTTTGATTCATAACATCAACATCAAGCTTAGTAGGATATAAATGATTTTGAGGATCAAAAGGAGTGCATGCAGTTTTGCAATCAAAATATTTGTATTTCCTCAAAATTTTCTCAACATAATGAGCTTGATCAAGAAATATGCCATCACTAGTTCTAGTAATTTTCATGCCTAGAATAACATCAGCTTCACCTAAATCTTTCATTTCAAAATTCTTTTCCAACAAAGATTTGGTGAAATCAATGCTAGTGCCGAAAATAAAAGATCATCCACATATAAGCAAATGATAACATGCTCACTATTTTCAGATTTATAGTATATGCATTTATCACTTTCATTTGCTTTAAAACCACTAGCTAGAACACATTGATCGAATTTATCATGCCATTGCTTGGGAGCCTGTTTTAACCCATATAGGGATTTAGTTAACTTGCACACCTTGCTCTCATGCCCTGGTTGGATATAACCTTCTGGTTGTTCCATATAAATCTCTTCTTCCAATTCTCCATTTAAGAAGGCTGTTTTAACATCCATTTGGTGAATCTCTAAGTTATGGATCGCTGCTATAGCAATTAAAAGCCTAATGGATGTTATTCTAGTGACAGGTGAGAAAGTATCAAAAAAGTCAATATCCTCTCGTTGTTTAAACCCCTTTGCAACCAACCTTGCTTTAAACTTATCAACTGTACCATCAGGTTTAAGCTTCTTCCTCAGAATCCATTTACAACCTATGGATTTACAACCTGGAGGTAAGTCAACTAACTTCCATGTTCTATTGGCCATCAGAGACTCTATTTCATCATTTATAGCTTCTCTCCAAAGGTCAGAATCTGGTGAGGATAAAGCTTCTTCTAGGGTAATAGGACTTCCCTCAACATTATATACAAGGTAGTCAGGGCCAAAGTCTTTCTCTACCCTTGCACGTTTGCTCCTTCTATGTTCTTCGTTTCTTACGCTAATAGGTTGCGAAGAACTTGCCTCTTGACTAGGTTGGGATGATTCTATGGTTTTGGTTTCTTCACCCCCACTATCTTTAGATTTATAAGGAAACTTATCTTCATGAAATATCACATCCATAGATTCAACCACAACATTGTTCTTAAGATCAAGACACCTATAAGCTTTACTATTTAGAGCATAACCCACAAAAACACAACGTGATGCTCTAATTCCCAATTTGGGAATTTTAGGGTCAGAAATCCTCACAAAGGCTAAGCAACCCCAAACTCTAAGGTGTTCTAAATTTGGTTTTCTATTTCTCCACAACTCATAAGGAGTTTTGAGGATTTTCTTTCTAGGTGTTCTATTAAGAGCATAGTTTGCAGTCAAGAGAGCTTCACCCCAAAGATTCTTAGGTGCACCAGAGCTAGCAAGCATGGCATTAGTTAAATTGATCAAAGTTCTATTTTTTCTTTCAGCCACACCATTTGAGGCTGGCGAATAAGGAGGGGTAGTTTCGTGAACTATCCCTAAAGATTGGATATACGTGATAAGGCCTAAGGAGTCATATTCCATGCCTCTATCACTTCTCAATCTTTTTATCTTCCTATCAAAACGATTTTCTACTTCCTTGATAAACACAGTAAGCATTTCAAAAGCATCACTTTTATTTTTCATGAGATAAACATAACAATATCTAGAAAAATCATCAATAAAAGTGATAAAATACCTTTTTCCACCACGTGTCAAAATGCCTTCAAATTCACATATATCTGAATGAACTAACTCTAGTAATTCAGAATTTCTTTCGACTTTGTGGTGAGGTTGTTTAGTGATTTTGGTCATGCTACAAAATTCACATTTCTCAAGTTCATTATGCAACTTAGGCAAAAGTCCTACATGACTCATATCTTTAAGGTATTTGCCATTTATGTGACAAAGACGAGCATGCCAAATATTCACACAAGACACAATATAAACGGAAGTAGAGGTCTTATTCATTTCAACATTGAGTTTAAACATACCATCACATGCATAGCCTTTACCAACAAACATACCGTTCTTTGACAGAATAAATTGATCGGACTCGAAAGTCTGCTTGAATCCTGCCTTGTTGAGGAGATAACCGGACACCAAGTTCTTCCTAATATCCGGAGTGTGTAGCACATCCTTAAGGGTCAAAATTCTGCCCGAGGTAAACTTAAGAACAACATTCCCCATGCCTAAGACTTTTATGGAATGAGAATCACCAAGTAAAACCTTTTTGTCTTTTTCTACCGGGACATAGTTTTGAAACAAATTTTTGTCATGACAAACATGTCTTGATGCCCCGGAGTCGGCCCACCATCCTTCTTCACTTCCAACCAAATTTATTTTCGAAATCATAGCAACAAGTGGTTCTTCGGTAACATTAGCTTGTGGCGTTGAACCGAATTTCCTATAACGACAATTTCTAGCTTGGTGCCCCTGTTTTCCACAACTAAAACATGCACCATTTGCAAAACCTTCATTTGCAAAATTGTTGTTGCTAGAATTGTTATTTGAATTTTTATTTTTCTTGTTGCTATTTTCACGGTTGGAAGATTGGCCTTGATTCCATTTCTTCGAGGCAAAGGAAGAATGTTGATTTTTAAAAACTTTGTTTTTCATATGCTTGCCTCTAGCATTCAAAAATTATTTTGTCTTTGAAAATTATTTTGACCCTTAGGAGCGTTATCACTCGACGTTAGGAAGTTTACCTTAGCACCATTACCGCTAGCATTACTATTACCTTGGTGGCTGTTGGAATAGTTGGCATGTGTGTTTGTAAGAGATTCATTCTTCTTGTCTTGCTTTCTAGCTTCCTCCTCAATTTGAAGCCGTGCCATGAGGTTGACTATTGACAGTTCCGATTGCTTGTGACGGAGGCCTTTTTGGAACTCCTTCCACGAGTTCGGCAACTTGTCTATGATGGCCGCCACTTGCATTTGTTCGTCCACTTTGATTCCTTCGGAGATGATTTCGTGTACAATCATCTGGAGGTCATGCGTCTGAGCTACAACCGATACGTTCTCCGACATCTTGTAATTGAAAAAACGGCTACACGCGTACTTCTTTTTTCCGGCTTCTTCGGTGTCGTATTTTTGCTGCAACGCTTTCCACATTCTCTTGGCAGAATTGTAAGTGTGAGAATAATAATCATAAAGCTCATCGGAAAGACAATTGAGCAAATAATTACGACAATCTTCTTCATCATTTTCCCACTTCGCTGCATACTTTTCATGCTCCGCCAACTCCTCCTCACTCATATTTTTTGTATCTACCTTCTTTGGATTTTTGGCAGTTAAAATCCACACTACCTTCATCAACTTAAGATAGAACAATACCTTGCTAGCCCATCTTTTGAAGTTTTGACCACCAAAACGGAATGGCTTATTCAAGTCGTTCGAGTTGGCAGCAGGAGCAGCAGAAGTCATGGTGGAATCCGCCATCGAGGAATCGTCTTAAATTGTTGGAATTGTTGCAAGAAACAGGCAAGAACAACTCCTAAAATGTAATATAAAACAGCTGGCTGAGGCGCGGACTAGGTCGCTCTCTTAAGACGATTCGCGCCCCTTCGGAGAATTACCACCGGTGCAACAAGGTTATTAACGCGTCGCCTCCGGGATACAACAGCCCAGCTTTCACTGTTGCTTCACTCGTAATTCTGCACAAACGAATGAAGCAGAAGCTTCACTCGATACCTTACCAAAATGCCCACAAGTCTAAGTGTTTAGAAATCAGAAAAGAGAGTTTTGAGAGTTGTGTGTGCAAAGTGAGGAAGATATCTCCTTTTTATAGGTGAAGAAAAATAGCTGTTGGAAATCTGTTACAAAAAATAAATCCGAAATTTATTTCAGAAATAAAGTGCTGCAATAAAAAATATGACTGTTGTGTAATAAAAGAAAATGTGACTGTTGGGAAGTAATGAAGAATATGACTGTTGCCCAACAGCTATATTTTGCAGAATGCTGCCACAGAGCATCCGCAAATTTTAGAAACTCGTATCTCCCCCACTTGTCCTTCCCCCCTTGCGCGTGCGAGTCTTAAACTCAAGCGCATCTTACTTAAAGGCCAAGGAGTGTCACTTTATATACTCCTTAAAGTTCTTTACAATGGCCAATGTGGGACAAAAACTTTCCAAAAGTTTAAGTATGTAAGAAAGTTTTCTCTTTCCATTTTCAAGCAATGTGGGACTAAAGTACTTTATAATTTTACTCAAAACTTCAATGTTTTTTTCAAAACCAATCTTGAAAACAAAGAGAATTTTTTGTTAAAATACTCCAACAACTTTCATGTAAAAAACTATTCCGCTGACAAAGATACAAGTATTTCTTCAGTCCATGTGGTTATAGTGAATTGCCATCTAACTTATCCTCAACACCCTATATATATTGGTCCTTGCCATTAGCCTTTGCTATCTTATATTCACTAGGATCACATAAGACCAAGTTCTTTTGCGTGTCATTTTATTGCTAAATAGTAATGAACTTGAAGGCTTATACACTCTTTTACGAATTTCAAGTGTTACCTTCTTAAACAAAGGTGTTTTCATCATTTATGTCTGAACCTTCCCCGACTCATTTTGGTTAATTTTGTTCATGACTTAACGAGGTATGAAATTTCTGTTTACCTAGGTTTGATGGGAGGGGCTTTTTGGAGAGACTTAAAGGAAAAAGTATAATGTTTGTAGGAGATTCTCTTAGCAGAAATCAGTGGGAGTCACTGGTATGCTTGCTTTACACCGCAGTATGCTCAAGACCTTTCTCGATTGAGTTGTATCCTACTAAATCAGACGGTACAATCACTCCCAAGCTGATATATCATTTTGGAAAAGCCAATTACAGCTTTTGTGATATTAAAGTTCATCAAAACTTTTTCAGTCAGATGCTTGGTCCATGATATACCCATTTAAATCAGACACACCATGTCAGGCCCATCATATACCCTTTTTGTCACTTTTAAGCAAGACCATGTGGGCTTTGGGCCCTTGGGCTACTGTCGTACATTTTAGCAAGACAGTGTGGGCCTTGGGCCGTTGGCTCCTGCTGTCACATATTTAATTTGTTTTCTTCCCCCGCTTTTTTTTGGATCATATAACAACATAGCGTAATTGATGTTTTGTCACCTCCTTGTCAATTTTAAGAATATAAGTTTTTGGACGTTAATAGACATATTATATGTGTTCAGGATAGCATTTTTGCTGAATGAGAAACTGCCATGATTTTCATTTCAACTTCTAATAGTGGTTACACTCAAGATTGTGAATCGACGGTAAAAGAATAGAAAAGGAAAAGAAAGTTAACTTTCTTGTACTATTTTTTAAGTGTTCATTTGCCAGGAAAGTAATGGCCTATTTTCTCGAACCTTTCCAAAAATGTAATGGCCTATTTTCTTGAACCTTTCCAAAAATGTTATCACGCTAAGTTCACAAGATTTTGCAATAAAAGTATCTTAACAAAGTTATTCTTTTTCCCCGTCTGCTAAAAACAATCATCTTTTTTTTTTCCAATACCGTAAGCTCATTTTACTTATTTTTGTAATTTACAACTTGAAATAACTTTTTTAGTACAAAATAAAAATCATTGTGTGCACATTTTAGAAGATACAAAATGACATAGAGTCGAGTCAATTTTATTTAATAAAAAATTGTTGAAACTTCTTGTTTTTAATTGTTTTTGAAACAGACTTTCCTAACACTTGGACTAACCAAAGTTTTAACTTCCATAAAACGTTTTTCCAAATGAACCACCTCAACGAAAGTGAGTTTCTTTTTCCTTCGTTTTACTTTGTTTTTCTTCAACAACATTTTTTTTGCATGACATTCTTGACCAATAAACGGAGCGTAAAGGTAAACCAGCTAAGTATGATATTGCGTTGACTAATGTTTGATATGCAATAATAATTGTAGGATTATGGATTCAAAATGATGCGTAATCGCAATGTGTTTTTGGTGGATGTTGTGAAAGAAGATTTCGGAAGGGTCCTAAAACTTGACTCAATTAAGAGTGGCAAGCTATGGGAGGGAATAGACATGCTCATCTTCAATGCATGGCATTGGTGGAATCGGAGGGGACCCTCACAACTGTTAGTATAAACCACAACTTTATACTCTTCTTTCTTTCTTCCTTATAAGTGAAAAGGTGTTTGTGTGGTGTAACAGGGGACATGCGAGTTCACTGTCTACTAAGAAGGTGCACATACACGAGATGAGTCCTATTCGATTTAAACCTTAAGTCATTAAGACCCAGTCTATCCAAAAATTTATGCTCAACTTATTTTTTGCAATAACTTGATGTAAGACTAAATAAGTCCATACGTGCACCTCAAAAATCTTCCTTTCACGTTTGAGTCCACCCACGGTTGAAACTCTCCCTGCTTTGCCAAGAACTAGTGTTTTCTTTCTAATAGCCATAGACATAAAGTGCAAGGCCCCAGTCGCCATCACGGAGTCTGACACCATTTTACGAAAATATCAGGGAGCCGTGTGTCCACCACCAAGATGGCTTATTCATGCAGGATGAGCCCAACCCTTCCTAAGAACTTAAGCCAATATAAATTTGATACATCCAAGTGTGTATGCCAACTTATTTTTCGCCCTGACTTGATGTATGACTAAGTAACTCCATGTCAAGAAAAAGTAAGTGCTATGGATTAACTTTTGAATTGTTGTAATTATGCAGATGGGATTACATTCAAGTAGGAAACAACACATACAAACACCTCCGGACACGTGTCCGACACATGTCCAACGCCTCTGGACACGTGTCCGACGCCCACCGACACGCACCTCCAGACACATCGGCATACGTTAATTTATTTTTTAAATGTCGGACACCGTCGATCAGACGTGGTGTCTGTGTCTGCGCTAACTAACAGGTATCTCAATCCAATTGGGTCACATCCTCCGTCAACAACCTCAATTCCGACACCTCATAGATGGTGTCGATATGGTGTTCGTTACGTGTCTGACACTTCTGGACACGTGTCCGACACATACCGACACGTGTCCGACACATACCGACACATGTCCGACGCCTCTGGACACGTGTTCGACGCCCTCAAACACGTGTCCGACGCCCACCGACACGCACCTCCAGACACATCGGCATACGTTAATTTATTTTTTAAATGTCGGACACCGTCGATCAGACGTGGTGTCTGTGTCTGCGCTAAGTAACAGGTATCTCAATCCAATTGGGTCACATCCTCCGTCAACAACCTCAATTCCGACATCTCATAGAGGGTGTCGATATGGTGTCCGTTACGTGTCTGACACTTCTGGACACGTGTCCGATACATACCGACACGTGTCCGACACATACCGACACATGTCCGACGCCTCTGGACACGTGTTCGACGCCCTCAAACACGTGTCCGGCGCCCACCGACATGCACCTCCAGACACATCGACATACGTTAATTTATTTTTTAAATGTCGGACACCGTCGATCAGACGTGGTGTCCGTGTCTGCGCTAACTAACAGGTATCTCAATCTAATTGGGTCACATCCTCCGTCAACAACCTCAATTCCGACACCTCATAGAGGGTGTCGATATGGTGTCCGATACGTGTCTGACACCTCCGGACACGTGTCCGACACATACCGACACATGTCCGATGCCTCTGGACACGTGTCCGACGCCCACCGACACGCACCTCCAGACACATCAACATACGTTAATTTATTTTTTAAATGTCGGACACCGTCGATCAGACGTGGTGTCTGCCCTAACTAACAGGTATCTCAATTCAATTGGGTCCCATCCTTCGTCAATAATCTCAATTCTCAATTCTAAAATGCTTAATGCAATATAAATTAACAAAAATCACACATTCAATCCAATTGGGTCCCATCCTCCGTCAATAATCTCAATATCTCAAATGCTCAATGCACAATTAACAATCTAAAATCATCAATTAACAACCTAAATCATCAATTAATAAGGCCAATTATTTCAAATGCACAACTAATAACCTAAAATCATCAAGTAATAATCTAAAATCACAGATCAATAATCACAATTCTCAAATGCAGAATTAACAACCTAAAATTATGAAACAAATTATCAATGTTCAAATGGGAAAAAACTGTTCAAAATGCACATATCCGATGCGCTTGAATTATTTCAATTTAGGGTTCGATTGTATTAGGCATTCAATTACTTTAATTTAGGGTTCGGTTTGATTAGGACATTCAATTTAGGGTTTGGTTGATTTGGGGCATTCAATTTAGGGTTCAATTTGTTCAATTTAGGATTCGGTTGGATTAGGGCATTCAATTTAGGGTTCAATTAGTTTAATTTAGGGTTCGATTTGATTAGGGCATTCAATTTAGGATTTAATTAGGGTTCAATTAGTTCAATTTAGGGTTCAATTAGCGGGTTGTATTGATTTAATTTAGGGGTCGGTTGATTTGAGACATTCAATTTAGGGTTCAATTATTTTAATTTAGGGTTCGGTTGGATCAGGGCATTCAATTTAGGGTTCAATTAGTTTAATTTAGTATTAGATTCGATTAGGGCATTCAATTTAGGATTTAATTGTGGTTCAATTACTTCAATTTAAAGTTCAATTAGGGGGTTCTATTGATTCAATTTAGGGTTCGGTTGATTTGGGACATTCAATTTAGGGTTCAATTAGTTCAATTTAGGGTTCGGTTGGATTATGACATTCAATTTAGGGTTCAATTAGGGGTTCAATTAGCTTAATTTAGGGTTTGATTCGATTAGGGCATTCAATTTAAGGTTTAATTAGGGTTCAATTACTTCAATTTAGGGTTCAATCAGGGGGTTCTATTGATTCAAATTCACTAGGCTGCAGTTACGTTGCCAGTGCCATCCGTATAGCTCTTCTCTACTCCAGCGTGGCCTTTCGAGGTAGTACTCTTCGCATCGGTGCTTGCACTCCTTGACCTTTGGGTCTTCTCCTGCCAACGTTGTACTCACACAAGAGGAAACGAGCAAGAACGAGGTAAGTAAAAAGAAAATCATGGAAGCCCTTGCTTTCACCATCACTACAAGAAAAGAGGGCATTAGCGACGGACTTTTAGCGACGGACAAAATTCCGTCTCTAAAAAAGTTTTCAGCGACGGAAAACACCCGTCGGTTTAAAGTTCGTCGGTAAAAATATTTAACGACGGAATAATTCCGTCCGTAAAAAAATCGTCGGTGAAAGTAGGGTTTTTCCGACGGACTTTTACCGACGGGTGTTTTCCGTCGGTAAATGCCTTAAAAAGATCAGATCCCCTTCTTCTTTTCTTTCTCTCGTTGCTCTCTCTCTCTCTCTCTCTCTCTCTCTCTCACCGGCGATTTATCCTCCGTCGCCATCCCCGGGAACCTAGCCCCCGACGGAATAATCCTGCCACCGCCACCGACGCCGCCACTGCCGCCCATCTTCAAAATCGAAGGACCGCCGCCACCACTGCCGCGCCGCCACCACAACCGCGCCGCCCATCTTCAAATCCGCCCATCGGTAAAAATCATCTTCAATTGTGGAGCTCTGTTAGTATTTACCTTTTCTTATTGTTGCATCTTGGTATTTTTACCATTTTCATTCGTATCATGTTCATTAGATTACTACCATTTAACATACTTGTTCATCGTGTAACCAACATATGGAGGACGTCAATCATATTTTTTGGAGCTATGAATTTACACAGAAAATTTGGTAGCTAGGAAATGTTTGATAAGTTGAGGGTGTTCATTCAATGGTAGTCAGGGAGGCATGTGTTGGGGCATGCTGTTGCACACTTTAGAGGCAAAAGCTTTCAGGCAAAGCTTAGGTAGTCAGGGAGGCATGTGTTGCGAAATTGATAAGGGAATTTTAATTGATTGATTGTTTTAGTAAATGAAGCTGTAATGTCAAACTTAGAGAGGAACTCTGCTATACATTTGTACTTATAATTCTTTGGGATTAATACAATGACTTTTACCAGAAAAAAAAAAACAGATAGGGGTGGTGATTAAAATTATCTGGTTTTAACTCCTTCTGTGAAAGTCATGGAACCACAGGTTATCATACTTACTATAAATTGCTGTTTGCTAATCCCTTTGACCTTAATTGCATTTGTTGTTCATCCTGGAACCTTATTGTTATAAATCATCAACACCACATGGACCTCGTAGCACGGCCTTTCTCATTAGTAGAATATAGTTGAAGCCCCTGTCAGGAATGTCCAGCCAAAGTTATGCTATTTCCTCGAGTCATGTTAAGTTAATCTCGGAACTTCAGGCCCGGAAAAAGTAAGTTTCTCATACTATAAACGCTTATTGATTGTTCTTATTGCTTCTCAAAGGAGCTCTCCCACTCGGATCAACCTTAGCAAATGCAAACTAAATGTAGAACATCACTTATGGTTTCTCATTCTCAAACCCTTCCAACAGTTGAGGTTGAATTTTATCGAATGTGGAAAACAGTGTCAGCGAAGATGATCACTGGAAAATGAAACTTGAAAATTTTACATCTTTTACCCTCTGGATATTATGTTCAGGGTTAATCGAGTTTGCAGGAATGTAATTTTTGGTCACGAGCAATGATTTAACAGATGTAAGGAGTCTAGGTGCTTGATGTGTAGTCATAGTCTAGTGGTCTAAGTATGGAGTGTGTGGGAGCAAGCCTTGGTGAAATGGTAAGGTTTCTTTACCATGAGCTGGAGGACCAACCATCATTCTTATAACTTCCCTGTTCAAGGAGCCTGGTTTACTGGGCTGCCCTGGTAACCTACATAGCTATTCTACCGCCAATTGAGTTTGACCTCAATAATTTGAATGTTATGACTGCCTGGTCTATGCTTAATAGCCCTAACACATTTGGTCTGAAATGTTATTTTGCTTGCCTGGCTAGCTGCCTGTTTTCTTATAGCACCTTACCATCAAAGATGCTAGGTCCTCAAAATCAGGAAAGAGTTTGATCCATGCTGAAAATGTAACTGAGAAGGACACATATGTTAAAGGTCCTGAACTAGTAGGTCCTTTTGAGCATGTACAAGATGAATTCAGAAGAAGTAAAAGACATAAGACTGATAAGATAAAACATATTGCCATGAAGTACCGCTACATTCGGAGAATGGTGAAAAAAAAAATGTAAACTCGCTGTTGAATATCTTCCAACTAAGTTAAACAGCTAGCGCGTGGAAAAATATTCAACATCTCGAGACAGATGGGATTATTACCGATAATTTGAGGTCAATGTGGTTTCATTTTTAGTGCAATATAATCTGGAACTAGTGGGGGGTTATCTACCTAGTTCTTAACAAAATTTCATCTCTAATGTGCACTGTTGCTTTTTGCAACAAAGTAAGGCTGAACTATTTGTTATTAATGAGTTTTCATGTTAAAGTAGGTTAAATGGCTTCTGCTTCGGTGTAACACTACTTGTTATCATACTATAAGTAGTGTAAAATCATCTTCGATTGAATAATCATCGATTGGTTTTTCATGTTAAAGTAGGTTAAATGGCTTCTGCTTCGGTGAACAGGGACGTTTCAGTCAACAGGCATTTCTTCAAGGTCATGATGCCTGGTTTTGAGACAGAACTTGTATGTCATCCCGCTTTCTCTATGTTTTCGTGTGTGTTAAAAGTTTTATCTTTGGTTAAAAACTTACATGTCTTACTGTATTATGAATATGTTAGGCCATACCGGTAGCATTTTGGCGATTGCTCACCACGTTGAGATTTGAAGCAACTTTAACCAGCTGTAAGGGGTCATGGCTTGTTAAATTGAAGAAGAAGGTTGGCGAAGAGGTTCTTTGCTTCGAAGAGGGTTGGAATGAATTCGTGCAACAACATGACCTCCATCTAGGAGACTTTGTAGTCTTTCAACACATGGGGCAAATGCGTTTTCAAGTCAGCGTGTTTGATGAAAGCACTTGTGAAAAGCCTTTCCCCTAATGTACATTTTGAACAATGTTGCGAACATTGACCGAGGAACTCTGATTTTGAACAATATTGTATTATTGATCGATGATTTTGAAAAATATTGTATTATTGATCGATGATTTGTTTTAATCGATGATTTTAGATTGTTAATCGTGCATTTGATATACTGAGATGGTTGACGGAGGATGGGACTCAATTGGTTTGAATTTTTTATTACAGGTTTGGGCATTAAAAAATAAAAAAAATATTAAAAAAATGACTTTAACTTTTAGCGACGGATTAATTCCGTCGCTAAATATTGTATCCCGTCGCTAATTTCGTAAAAAGAAAATAAATTAAAGTACGTAAAACATAATTAGCGACGGATATTCCGTCGCTAATTAAGTGATAAATCCGTCGCCAAAAGTTCTATATTAGACGACGGATTTTATAATTCCGTCGCAAAACTTTTAGCAACGGCCTTTTATACGAGGGACTTTTAGCGACGGTCATTCCGTCGCTAAAACGTTTAGCGACGGAATATAGGCCTTTAGCGACGGGAAAATCCGTCGCTAAAGACCTTATTCCTTGTAGTGCATCTCCATTTCTCAATCTCCCTTTCTAGGCGGCGAACTAAAAGCTTGACAACATGCCAACTGATTACTATGACGGAGGTTGCATGTAGAAAGATTTCATCGTATGACGGGTGTTCACCTGACTACGAGGCATAGCCACACGTCGGCCAATTGTCTATAGCCTTGTCTCAAGAATATTAACCTTGGACTCGTTCGATTACTACAGCTTCCTCATAGTAATATATTATTACACCTCTACCTCTTGATTTTGAGTTCCACTTGTTTCGCTTGTATTAACATCTTTTTCTTATTAATAATAATAACTTGATGATGTTTTTTTTTCCTTCTTGAAATAGTATAAGATCCCGTGAAAAATATTTTATATTTGTAGTGGTTTATTATTAAGTGATGTTACAAAATCTCTGTTAAAAATTATCATTAAATGGGGTTAAAAGAATTACCACGAATAATTTTCGGCGACAATTGACTAGCACTACATGAGGATTTCGAGAAACTAGGTCTCTAGTGACAATAATTATTGTCACAATAAAGAACAAAATTGTCACCAAAAGTTATAGTGACAGGTTTGTGTTGTCAAAAGAATAGTCACTATAGGCCCGTCACTAAAGACTTTAAGTGACAACCATGTACAAGTTGTCACTAAATCTAAAACTTGTTGTGACAACATCTAAGCTGTCACTTTTGCATGAAATGTAGTGACAACTTTGTTGTCACCTAATGGAATCAAATGTTGTCACCATAACCATTGTTGTCACAATAGAACCCTTACAATAGACTTGAGATTGAGATTACGATCCCGTGGAAAATATTTTATGTTTGTAGTCGTTTATTATTAAGTGATGTTACAAAATATCTGTTAAAAATTATCATTAAATCGGTTTAAAAGAATTACCACGAATAATTTTCAGCGACAATTGACTAGCACTACAGGAGGATTTTAGCTATCTTCTGAATGCACAAATTTGTAGTCGAGTAATATAACTTATGATGAGAAAAAAGAGAGAGAGAGAGCAAAGAACAGAACAGAGAAAAGAGAAAGAAGAGACAGGAAAAGAAGATAAGAAACAGAAACAGAGGAAAAGAGAAGAGAAACAAGAAGAAGAGGAGAGAAAGAAAGGCAGCAAAAAGGAAAAGAGAAACAAGAATACAAGCCGAAAATCAGCCTTTCAAAGGTAGTGTTTGGACTGTTTTTACACTTTAATTTCTTAGTTTTAAGCTGTAATTTCAGCTGGGTTTAACACGGGTTTGAGAGGTGTGTGAAGGTGTTAAAGTGTATAAAGTGTGTGTTTAAGCTCTGTGTATAGGTATGTTAATTTCTGTGTTTTAGAGGTGTGTAGGGGCTGCTATATGGGTCATATTAAGGCTGTGTATGTGCCGTTGGTGTGTGCGTGTGTTGCTGTGACTGTGCGCGTGAGCTTGGGGATGTATATGTGTGTGTTTGTGGTGTGTTATGTGTGTATATAAGTGAAAATGAACCCTAAATTGAAGACAAATTAACAACAAATTCAGATTATACATGGCAGAGAAGACAATTTCGAATGTTTTATGTACGTACATTGAAATTCAGAAGAGCTTATACAAGCAGAAGTGTGATTATGGCCAAATGCTTGATAATCAACTTTGAAAAATAAACAACAAGATTAATTTAGGGCAATTGACATACAAATCTCGAGGTGGGTACGACGGCGGCGGCAGTGGTGGGTTTCGTGGCGCGGCGACAGTGGAGGGCTTTGTGGCACGACGGCAGTGCAAGGCTTGGTGGCGCGGCGTTGGGTGGGGGACGGGGGTGTCGCCGGAGCTGGGTCGCCGTAGAGAAGGGTCGCCGGAGGTGAGAACGGCGGTGGGTGGGTGAGAGAAGAATTTCAGAGAGAGAAACGGGGAGAGAGAAAGAAACCATATGTGGTTTTAAATCGAGGATCTTTAGCGACGGAATAACACCGTCGCTAAAAATCCGTCGGTGAATGTCTTATTATAAAAACTTTTATCGACGGAATTTTTGGCGACGGTTTTATTCCGTCGTTTAAATAATTTAAAAAAATCTACAAAAATACTAATTTTCTAAAAAATATTTAGCGACGGTAATTCCGTCGCTAAAAGTCCGCCGTTAAAAGTCCGTCTGCAAATACTTTTACCGACGGTGGCTTCCGTCGGTAATAGTATTAAACGACGGGATCTTCCGTCGCTTAAAGACCTTTTTTGCGACAGAATACGTTCCGTCACTAAAAATCCGTCGCAAAATACATATTTTCTTTTGGTGTTGCTAATCCGATTTCTGAATTGAAAATTAGTGCATTGGTTTTTGTATTCGTCATGCACCTTGGTTTCATATTTTATCAACTCCAAGTACTATTATCGATATAGCGTGTTTTGTGCTCTGTGGATGGGTGTGTTCGATTATCTTTACTGGGCTTTGTGCTCACCCCCTTACTTTTAGGTTATCAGCCAGTGTTGAGAATTGTGCAAAGGATTATAAGGCATGTCTAAGTAAGAAGCTTTTTAGAGAAGGATTGTCCTTTTATATTTATTGTCGAATAGATTTCGCTTTAGATTTTATTTTGGAGCTTCTTGTAAGAGTAATTGAGGTCAATGTAACTGTTTTAAGCCGGTGACATTTATTGATGTTTCTTGAAGACTTATTCTTAGATGCTTTGAATACCCAATGTGAGACTTTTGGACATTTTGAAGTTTTCTACCTTCGTTTATTTGAAATTAATGCTTCGAAAAAATCGGGTCGTTATAGAAGATATGCTTTTGAGTTTTATACCTTACTATAACATGATATTAGAGTTGACCACCCCCATAATCTTCCACACTTTACAGTGAGGCTTGCCTTAAAATCTCATATTGACTATACATGAGGATTGAGTATGATTCTTGTACTTGGTTTCCTCCTCAAGATTTTGAATTTATATATCCTCAATGTAAGTCGTTATTATTCGAGAACCCCTACGTTAAAAATATAAGATTGTAAAGAATTTGGTTCCAAGTATCAGGGACTCCTGCAAGACACCAGTGGCTGCAATCCATTTCGGTACGACCACCAAGGCCATAGATAGAAGGATGTCCATCTTTGCGAAGTAGTGAAAGGTTGGTTATATCAAGCGAAGTCACCGTCTTCCTGATTTTGCTCAATACATTCTTCTGAATCGCCAAAGCAGGTGGCGTTTCTCCTGGATATCTTGACCCAAGCACGGGTTGCTTTTGGCAGAGGCATGTCTTGGCACTCGGTTCATTCCATTCGGTGCCACTACACAACACAATTGTCCAAGTTCATCAGCTATATACAATTCAAAGTTGGGTTATTGACAGAAAGTAGTGCCCACATCAGTAGTAACTTACTTGTAATGAGATGGAGAGACCCCTCGAAAGAAAACCCTGGTGTTGGTAGGATCAATGTTGGAGTCCACCCATCCAGCCCATGTGTTGAGGGCCGTCTCAAAAGCAACCATTCGATCCATGTCTTTGTATATCTTGTTTCCTACTTGAATATAATCCCATCTACACAATTACCACAATTCAAAAGTTAACCGGTGGACTTACTTTCTCTTGACATGGAGCTTTTGTGCAGCAAGTCAGTATGGAAAAGTAAGTTGAAGTAAGTTGGGCATATACACTTGAATGGATCAAATTTATATTGGCTTAAGCTTTTAGGATAGGTTGAGCTCATCATGCATGTATGAGCCATCTTGGTGGTGGACACACGGCTCCCTGAGATCTTCGTAAAATGGTGTCATTTTCCGTGGTGGCAACTCGGGCATTGCACTTTCTGTCTTTGACTATTAGAAAGAAAACACTAGTTCTTGGTAGAGCAATGATATTTTCAATGGTGGGTGGACTCAGACGTGAAAAGAAGGTTCTTTGGGTGCAAGTGTGGGGTAATTTAGTCCTACATCAAGTAACTGCGAAAAATAAGTTAGGCATATATTTTTGGATAGAACGAGTCTTAAATATGGCTTAAGGTTTAAATCGAATAGGACTCACAAACACCTTTTCTGAATTTCCCTGAACTTCTTAGTAGACACTGAACTTCCCTGCTACATCACACAAACACCTTTTCACTTATAAGGAAGAAAGAAAGAAAGAAGAGTATAAAGTTGTGGTGTATACTAACGGTTGTGAGGGTCCTCTACGGTTCCACCAATGCCATGTATTGAAGATGAGCATGTCTATTCCCTCCCATAGCTTGCCACTCTTAATTGAGTCCAGTTTTAGGACCCTGCCAATATCTTCTTTCACAACATCCACCAAAAACACATTGCGATTATGCATCACTTTGACTCCATAATCCTGCAATTATTATCACATATCGAACTTTAGTCAACGCAATATTAGACCTCGGCTGGTATACCGTTCGTCTCCTTTCATTTTTCAAGAATGTCACGAAAACAAAGTATTTTTTGGAGAAAAATAAATTAAAGAAAACAAGGGACTTGCTTTGTGTTTCATTTAAAAAGGTTGAGGTGTTCATTTAGAACAAGGTTTTCATGAAATTAAAATTTTTGGTGGTCTAAATGTTGGGAAAGTCTGTTTCAAAAACAAAATTCTCAGATTTTATTTCTTAAACAAAACTGACTCTACGTCATTTTTTTTTTATCTTAAAAGATTTGCACACAATTATTTTTATTTTGTACTAAGAAATTTAATTCTAGTTATAAGTTACAAAAATTAGTAAAATGAGCTTACGTGACTGAATATATTAATGGGAACAGTAAGAGATGATTGTTTTAAGTAGACGGATAAAGAGAATAACTTCGTTAAGATATACTTTATTGCAAAATCTTGTGAATTTAGCGGGATAGCATTATTTAAAAAGTTAGAGAAAATGGGCCATTAAATTTTCTTGGCCGGTTGAATACCTCAAAAGTACAAGAAAGAAATACTTTCTTTTCTTTACGTTCTTTTACTAATAAATGCCAGTCCTAAGTATAACCTCTCTTAGAAGCTGAAACCAAAATCATGAGCTTTTCTCATTCAGTAAAAGCGTGACAATCAACACACATAACTTACGTATTAACATCCCTTAAAATACCGATTCTTAAAATTTATGACATGAAAGTGACAAAAAAACATAGTCTTAATTAATTATGTGACAGCAGGATCCAAGGGCCCAAGGCCCACACTGTCTTGCTTAAATATGACAAAAAGGGTATACGATGGGCCTTAACATGGGGGGTGTCATTTGGATCCCAACCAACCGATTATTATAGTTGTGGAGGTCCACAGCTCATGCTGCAATTGCCCATGTGAGTGAAAATATTAACCGAAAAGTCATTAAAAACATATAATGACTATTAATCATCGCAATATAAGGGGTTACAACTATCTCCCTATAACCAAATAGAAGCAAAATGTTTTCCTTTCTCGGAAATGATAATTTCTTGTTGATATCTAGGTTGTAGAAAAGTAGTTACAACTCCTTGCATAGCGACAATCAATAGTTGCTCAATATTGATAAGTGACATTTCTGTCAACTCCTCCAACGATAATTCTTAATAGTACATTTTTAACGTCATTGAATAGGAGCCGTTGAAAATATTCAACGTCCATTAGTTGTCACTATATAGGGGTTTTAGTTACCTTCTTACAACCTGAGTAGTAGTTACAATTTTTTTTTCCAGGAAAATGCTTATAGCGAGAAATATGCTTTAGCGCCCCCCCCCCACCCCCACTATGAGGTACCAGACTTCGCTATATAGTAAGGCAGATGAAGATCTCAAGTCGGCTGTATATCATGAGAGGTCCTAAGTTATTTGTGACTGAGATTGAGATTAAGCCTTGGTGAGAATTGCTAAAACTTAAGAAGTGAAATTTGTGTAATGGCTGGAAAAGTTTTTGGTGAACCATGGACCAAGCAAAAATGGGCATACCATGGACAAAGCACCTGGCTGGAAAAGTTTTTGCTGAACTTTAACATCACAAAATATGTAATGGCTTTTTCCGAAACTGTTAATAAATTGGGTCAATGGACCCATTATCCGCCCACTAATAGATAATGTGTATTTGTTAGTCTGGATAATTACAATTAATTAGAGGATATTTATCTCCTAAGTGTTTGAGATAAATACAATATTTATCTCCTAAGTGTTTGAGGTAAATACATCTTTATCTCCTAAGAGTTTGAGGTAAAGTCAATCTCTAATTGTATCTCTATATAAAGACTAGAGATATCCCAATAAATCATAAGTCATAGCAATAACCCTTTCTTTATAGCACTCTCTCTGGAGCAATCACCAAGCTCTAGGATTTGGTTCGTGGACGAAGAACTCGACTGTAGTAGCCGTGTTCATGCCTGGAAAAAAAATCAAGCGTGTTGGAGGCTCGTAACAACAAGGATCCTACGTCGGAATTTTCGGAGACTGCGTACAGTATGTTTCCGAACCCATTACGTTATGTGGTAAGTGCATTAAATCGTTTCAACATTGGTATCAAAGCATGATTACTTGTTGATTCGCCTTTAACATGCTAGAATAAGTAATGTGCATGTTGCGAATTGTTTTCGGATACATGAACGAGACCCATTACAAAAAAAATCGAAATTTATTGAGCATGTTTTCTGAAAAATAATTATATATTTTTGTTCTCCTATGGTTGAGGATGAACTCCGTAAAATTTTGTGATTATTGGATGCATGATTTGTGAGAAATCACGATTTTATTTTTTAAGAAAACTGTGGTTTTTTCGAGTTTTGGGACTCAAATTCAGAACATTATATTCAGTTTTTATCATGATCAGTTGGTACATAATTAATCTATGTCGCATAAGCTTTCCAACAATATATCGTAGGCATTATTTGGCTTAAAAACGAGAGAGATATGGCCTTCGAAAGTTGGCATCGCGGCGGCTGTGAAAATTAAGGTTTAAAAGAAGATGATGAACAGTAGTCCCACGCGCGCCACGTGCCAAGCCGAGCCGCAAACGCGTGCCACGCGTCAAGAGGAGCCGCCACGCGCCGACTGAGCCACTGAAGCGCTCACACGCGCGCCACGCGCGAAGACTGCTAGACACGTGCGAGTCACGCGCCAGTCAGCCGACCACGCGCCGCACGCATGCGAAGTCGCGCCGACAAGCATGACTCACGCGCTCCCACGCACGCGCGTGTATGCCATGCGCCTGCCAAAAATCCAGAGGGTATATTAGGGTTAAATTTATTGTTTGTCATCTTTTAAAAATTATCTCTCATTTTTGGACTATTTGTGAGTATTTTGTGATATTTTTTGTGGTCCCAAAAATTACGAATAATGCGTAAATAAATATTTTTGCACTTTGTGGGTAACAATAAATATTTTTGGAGAGTTATATGACATAGATAAATTCTGTTTTATTTATTTGCCTTGATTAGTATTATGGCTTAAATATGCTTTTGCATGAGGTATTTTTTGTTGGGTTTTTGGTAAGCCCACACCTTTTTAAACCAATTTTTTCAAGGCCTTCACACCCGTTTTCCTTGGGAGGAGAATTTGGCCTATTCATCAATTTTATTACCCTTTAACTTGTTACTTGAGCATGCTAATTTTGGGTTCAATGGATGGATATTAGATTGGCATTCTAAAGAAACTTATGTTTAATGTGTTTACTCTTGTTTTAAGAAATTTCTTTTGAGAATAATGTGTTGTGCGGCATCTCCATTTGTTTTATTGGAATAGTTTGTAGTAGGATTTTTCAAAGATGTTGTATTCTATTATTTCCCTGTATATTTCAAGAAAGCCTTGTACGGCGATGTAATTTCGCACGCACGTTATTCAAGCCAGATTTTTCTTAGCATAAGTTATTAGAATGCCAATAGGGTTCAATGGAGTCCTTGCACACTTAATTCCATGGTGCAATTTTATATTGTTCTAAATTATCATGTGGATGATTTATTATATTTTGGCTTATATGATGATAAAATTTATTGCGAAAAATTACTCGAAAAATATTTTTCCCAACTCACATACATGGGAGATGATTACGAGCTTAGCAGATTTTCGATTTCATGATGTGAGGAAGGATTATGTTTTTCATTTGAATTTTTTGAAATAAATAGAAAGATGTGTAATTAATGTCTTTTTCCTTGCGCAATCTAATGTAGTGAATATAATGGCCACCAAGAATGTCATAGCTGATCTCGTTAAGGGTGAGAAACTTAACGGAGATAATTATGACGTTTGACACAAAAAGATGAAATTCATGCTGAACGAACAAGAGCTCGAGGAGCACTTGACCAAGGAGATGGTCGCGCCAACTGAAGCGCAACCCCTAAGAGACCACACTGCCTACCAGAAGTGGAATCAGAAAGATCGTAGTGCGCGCTACACCTTGTTGAGCAGCTTGCAAAATGATCTAATTGGGCAGTATGATGAACTTCCAACTTGCAAAGCTTTATGGGAGCAGCTCAAGTTCTCTTTTGGTGGAACCTTAACTACGCGGCTTCGTAGCCTTGTGATCAAGTTTGAGGAGTACACAAAAGACCCTAAGCATACCATGAGTGAGCATCTAAGGGTGATGTCCAATATGATTGGTAAGCTGAGGGATGCTGGACATGCGCTCACAGATGAGCAGCAAGTCAGAGTTGTCATAAGGTCCCTTCTTGCCTCATGGGCCAATATGAAACATATATTGACCCACAGTGAAAACATCAAGAACTTTTCTGATGTTTCACAGCATGTCATCCTTGAGGCCGAAACTCGAGACGTTGACAAGACCCTAACTTATGTCGCCCAAGAGGGATCGCGCAATGCAAATGGCAAGCGCGGAAGACAAATTAGGAAAGGCAAGAGAGGTGAGGCTAGCACTTCTGCGCCAAAGGAAGGGAAAATGAAGAAACGCAAGAGAGGAAAACGTGGTGGGAAAAAGGATTTGTCTAAAGTCAAATGCTTCAATTGTCAACAGAAAGGACACTTCGCTCGTGATTGCACTGAGCCGAAGAAGGTACTTTCTGAATCTCTCTCTCAGTTATATGTTTCCTCACATGTGATGGTTGCTCATTCCCAACCTGTGTGGTTTGTGGATATAGGTGCAACAAAACACGTAGCACGTGATCGAGAGGGGTTTGTAGATTATCACCGGATTCCAGTGGGAAGCAAACATATCTTCATGGGAAACAATAGCTCCGAAGATGTGCTAGGGGTTGGTTCTTACCAGCTCAAGTTGCGCACTGGGCGCACAGGGTGCACATTGATTCTTGAGGATGTGTGATATGCACCCATTGTTCGGCTTAATCTACTTTCAGTTACTGCTTTATTAGACAGTGGTTTTTCCTTTATTTTTAGGGGTAATAAGTTGGACATCTTTTTGGATGATGTTTTATTCGGACATGGTTTTCGCATAGATAGTCCTTTTCAATTGGATTTAATTGATTCTCAGTCCTCTTATTCTTATGTTGTGAATGATAATATAATGAATGATTCTACCACCTGGCATGCGAGGCTGGGCCACATAGGCCAATATAGAATGACTCCTTCGGCTAGAGAAGGCCTTTTAGGCCCACTCGCAAAAGTCAATCTACAAACTTGTGAGGCTTGTTTGGTCGGTAAAGCATGCAGGAAGCCTTTTGGAAAGGCTGTGAGAGCAACTCAACCACTTGAGCTAGTTCACTCTGACATATGTGGACCTATGAGTGTAAGGCACGCCATGGCGCCTCTTATTTCCTTACACTGATAGACGATTATACGCGATATGGTTATGTGTATCTGATATCTCAACGCTATGAAGCTTTGGACTATTTCAAACGCTTTGTAGCAGAGGTTGAGAATCAGAAAGAGAAGAATTTAAAAACTCTTCGCACTGACCGGGGACGCGAATATTTGTCAGATCACTTCAAAAAATTTTGTGAGGAAAAGAAGGAATAGAACATTGTTAGACATGGTTAGGTCTATGATGGCGCAAGCAAACCTTCCAATATCTTTTTGGGGGGATGCCCTTTTGACTGCAACCTATATACTTAATCGTGTGCCTTCACAGTCAGTCAAATCCACCCCTTATGAGCTTTGGAATGGCCAAAAGCCAAATTTGGATAACTTGCGCCCATGGGGCTCAGCAGGTTATGTTCACAGTACTTCTCATAAATATGGGAAACTAGGGCCTAGAGCAAATAAGAGTATCTTTATAAGGTATTCTGAAAACTCTAAAGGCTATGTGATGTATGGTGAACATCCAAATGGTGGAAGGACTGAAATAGAGTCTCGTGATGTCGATTTCATAGAGAGTGATTTTCCTAGCATTGGAGACGCGAGTAAAAATCTTGACCTCTATGAGTTAGAGGAGGTTGAACCCACTTTACCATCTCCAAGCGAAGGTGGGGAATTAGTTCCTCATCCGGTTGTCGCTGAAGATAATGTAAGTGATCTTCAACCTAGTGGGAGTATCCCAAACAGTGGGAGCGCACCACAAGGACCATTAGGTCAACAAGATTCTCAACTGCGTAGAGGTGCACGAGGAAGATTTCCACGTCGTCGTTTTGAGATTGACGGAGAAATTCTTATGTGCACTCCAAATGATGAAGATGAGCCTACTTCTGTGGAAGAAGCCTTATCTTCGTCTGCTAGTAATGAGTGGATGGCTGGAATTGAGGATGAGTTGAGCTCAATGGAAAAGAATCAGGTCTGGGAGTTGATTGACCTTCTGCCAGGGCGCAAGACTATTGGAAACAAGTGGGTTTTAAAAGTCAAGCGCAAGGCAGATGGGTCAATTGACAAGTATAAGGCACGTCTTGTGGCGAAAGGCTATACCCAACTGCGGCTATGAAGACACTTTCTCCCCAGTGGTGAGATTTGCTTCAATTCGCTTGATCCTAGCTATTATCACCCAGCAGGATTTAGAACCTTTTCATATGGATGTTAAGACTGCGTTTCTCAATAGAGAACTAGACGAAGAGATTTATATGGCTCAACCTGAGGGTTTTGAAGTCAAAGGACATGAGCGCAAAGTTTGCTGTCTCAAACGTTCTATATATGGTCTCAAACAATCGTCTAGGCAGTGGTACTTTAGGTTTCATCATGCCATTACCTCTATAGGTTTTGAAATGATTGAACAAGACCATTGCGTTTACGTAAAACGATCTAAGAAAAATATTCTAATCCTTTCTTTGTATGTGGATGACATTCTTTTAGCTGGGAATGACATGAGTTCCATTGTCGCCACTAAGCAGTGGATGTCCTCAACTTTTGAGATGAAGGACATGAAAGAAGCTAATTATGTGCTCGGGGTTAAAATCGTACGTGATCGTTCAGAAAGACTTCTCGGTTTGTCTCAAGAGACATACATCAAGAAAGTCATTGAACGATTTCGTATGCATAACTCAAAACCCATAGACACTCCAATGGACAAGGCATGTACTTTGACCACAGACCAATGCCCAAAGAATGATGAGGAAAAGAATCGGATGTCCAAAGTGCCTTACGCGGCTGCAGTAGGAAGTCTGATGTACGCTATGCTGTGTACGCGTCCAGACATCTGTTATGCCGTTGGACTGGTGAGTCGTTATCAGAGTAATCCTGGACCCGCTCAATGGAATACGGTGAAGAGGATCCTTCGATACCTGCGTGGAACCGTTAATCTCGTCCTGTGTTATCATGGTGGAGACTTGAGACTGAGAGGATACAACGATGCTGATTGGGGCGGTGATAGAGATGAGCGCAGATCCACTTCAGGTTATGCATTCATACTAGGAGGTGGAGCTATCTCTTGGTGCAGCAAGAAACAAACTTGCATCGCCCTATCCACGATGGAGTCGGAGTATGTTGCTTGTTCAGCAGCAGTCCAGGAAGCTGTTTGGTTGAGGTCATTCTTACAGTCTTTAGGGGTTACAGCTCATGCAGACGAGGTTGTCACTGTTCACTGTGACAATACAGCTGCCCTAGATTTTGTAAAGGACCCCAAAAATCATGGGAAGGCCAAACACATAGGCCTTCGTTATCACTTCATTAGAACTTTAGTTGCGCAAGGAGAGGTGTCCATGAAGCATATACCTACTGGCAGAATGGTGGCTGATCCTTTGACCAAGCCTATTACTAGAAATGTTTTCCTTTCTCACATTAAGAGTATGCGACTCCATAGGTTTTGATATGTTTATGGCATCTTATGTACTTGACATTTATTATATTAAATTTTTGTTCCTTAATTTGAGTTTATTTTGGACTGAATGGATAATCTTTGTGATTACATATGCATCCTTATTGAGAGTGTCACGAGGCTCGAATTGACCCACTCACACGGGTAATTCACCTTGGCGCTAAGATAGCGAGCAAGATGAGACATAATTGTCTTAGGCGCCAAGTGGGCGAATAAGATGATACAGTTTGTAATGCAAACATGTCGCCTTAGTTGGAGCTAAGATGAGACCTAAAAATGTAGGTCGATCATAGAGTATCTCCACAACTCTATGTAGCCTGTTTATAGCCGAATGTGAGATTTCAGGCAGGCACTATGAGAGTGACTGGGCTGAAAAACTCAGGTTAGGCGCTTGTACAGCGACTAGACTTAGATTCGTATGACGTATTTCATTATACATTTATGTGACACGCCCTTGCGGGTTACGCCATAGCATGCAAATCATACTGCATGTGCTAAATGCAGACCGACAGTGAGAGTGATGAATGAATCCCTGCTTCGTCACTGTGTGAGCCACTTGGATCGAAATACTTTTGATCCTATGTAGTACCTTTCTCATCTTAGACTATGTCATGAAGAGGATACTCAATGTCGCTATTTTAGCATGTACCCTTGGATCATGGATGATGCGGTGTCACAGGGCATGTCTAGGAAAGCGGTTGGGTCTAATTGGAATGACATGAGGGCTTTGGGAAGAAAGTTCAATATTACACCATGTTGTGTGATTCATAGCCCGGGCGACTTTGTCGATTTTCGTTTCGATATGAGTCATGAATACAGAACATACGAGAGGTTTAACACTGCTCATTATGAGGGATTTGAGATTGTTTAATCTGGTGTAGTTGAACTATCTAGGGTACATACGAGATTTATTGGAGTGATGTATTATGTTAGTTTGGTGATAACTTAATACAATACTCCTCAACTGGACATCCTTTCTCGTAGGTCACACGTTCCATTTCATCTATGAGGTGATGAGTGGACGAGAGATAAAGAGGGATTGTACGATTTATTTGCCCTGTTTGTGGGCGAGTGGGAGCTGTTAATAAATTAGGTGAATGGACCCATTATCCGCCCACTAACAGATAATGTGTATTTGTCAGTCTGGATAATTACAGTTAATTAGAGGATATTTATCTCCTAAGTGTTTGAGATAAATACAATATTTTATCTCATAAGTGTTTGAGGTAAATACATCTTTATCTCCTAAGAGTTTGAGGTAAAGTCAGTCTCTAATTGTATCTCTATATAAAGGCTAGAGATATCCCAATAAATCAGAAGTCATAGCAATAACCCTCTCTCTATAGCACTCTCTCTAGAGCAATCACCAAGCTCTAGGATTTGGTTCGTGGACGAAGAACTCGACTCTAGTAACCGTTTTCGTGCCTGCGAAAAAGATCAAGCGTGTTGGAGGCTCGTAACAACAAGGATCCTACGTCGGAATTTTCGGAGACTTCGTACGGTATGTTTCCGAATCCATTACGTTATGTGGTAAGCGCATTAAATCGTTTCAACACCATATCAACTTCAGAGTGATTGTGCCGTCTGATTTAGTTGAATACAACTCAATCGAGAAAGGGTCTCGAGCATACCGTGAACGTGAGGGTGGAGACGTCGCCATCCAATGTGGTATTGTATCCGGCGCCGGGCGCGGCAGTGTAAAGCATGCAAACCAGTGACCCCCACTGATTTCTGCTAAGTGAATCTCCTACGAACATTATGCTTTTTCCTTTGAGTCTCTCCAAAAATCCCCTCCCATCAAATCTACGTAAACAGAAAGCTAAGAAAGTTCGTACCTCGTTAAGTCATGAACAAGATTGACCAAAATGACTCACAGAAGGTTCAAAAATAAATTGTGAAAACAATTGAGTTTGAGAAGATAACAGTTGAGCTAATGAAAGAGCGTATAAGCCTTTACCGACAAGTAACATGCAAAAGACGTTGGATTTCGGTAATTATAGCGAAGAGAAGATAGCGACAGCTATTAATGACAAGGGACCAATATAGTTTGTTGAGGAAAGATTAGATGTCCATTCTGTATAACCATATGCATTCATACAATACTTGACCTTTTTAGGCGGAATTGTTTTTCTACGGAGATTAATAAAGGAAAGTAATACTTGAGCTCCACTATATATCCTCGTTAAGGTTTTAAAATAGTCGCTATATAATCCTTTAGTGACAAAAGTACACCTCAATATCAATTTTCTGTTTTTTCTTATTGATGAGCATTATAACTCCAAAATTGTTCACGGTCAAGATTACTCAAATCTATAACGATAATGTACAAGTCCAAAATATGTTCATATTTTTTTGAGCACACATAATCCTTATGCTGATTTTGTATGATTTCTTAAAAAGCCTATCTGGAAAAAAGAAGATTGATTGTTGCACTCCACTGTTCAACACTTGCACTGTATTCTTGTCATTATAGCCCTTTTTATTAAGGTCGGTACACCGGCACTTTTGAGAAAAACAGAGTGCGATTTATATAAGAAATAATAATCGCATTGGACTTTAGACACTTGCATTATGTTTGCTACTGAAGTGTCTCTAATAACATTTTGAAATCCTTAATGACCAATAACACATTGTACAACTACTAATAAAAAGCTGGTAGAGAGTCCCAGTCCTCTCTCTCTCTCTCTCTCTGAGGCCTGTTTAGACGAACTTTCATTACTTTAAATCAAATTACAGATGGTTGGCCCTCAAAATGACAATGACCAATATAGTCTTAAAAAAGCATTAAAAATTAGCTGTCACTGTTTAAGGGTGTCAAGCTAGGTAACAAACCAGGTAAAAAAAACTGTGAAATTACGTTAATTAGACCTAAGGTTGTACAAGAACAATCTATATTACTGTTACAGTCGACTTCGAAGCTAATTACAAGTGCAGTAAAGGTGAGTTGAGTTACCAGTTCCTCCTACCTTTAGAGATATGCATAGAGATAAAAAAAAAAGCAGCAGAGCATCTTGGCGAATTACAGTGAGGTTAGAAGGAAATGTGGTACAAGACATCCCTCCGCCAGACCCGTGACCTTACCACATCTAGGTCTGAGCGAATCTCGTCTAGATCGCACACAACGTGAAATACAAAAAAAATACTCCATCGCCTCATATGCAAGATTTCTTTTGTATGCTCGGATGAATCTCTGGCTTGTTCTAGGAAGGCGAAAGTTCATTTTCGCTCTTCTAGAGGAATGGCGTTCATAAGATTTAATGTAAAATATATACGACTTTTTGTCATTATATTAGAGTTGGGGAGCACATTAATGGCTTAACTTTTAACGAAAAAATGTCGTCAACTTTGCAGTTCTCGCTAAAGAGTTATGAAGTTATGAGTCTTTAGCAACAAATCTATCTTGCCCAAAAGGAAGGCAAAGTTGGAAAAATTTTGATGGTTATCCTGATTGTTGGAAGATAACTAGTTACAAGCTCCCATATGTCGACAATTAATAGACTCTAGAAATGTATTTAGTGACATTTATTTTAACACTTTTAACGACAATTTTGAATAGCATTTTTTTGCGTTACTAAATAAAAGTCAATAACAAATATTTAACGGTTGTAAATTATCGTTATACCGAAAGTTGTGACTATCTTTCTATAACCCGAATAACACTCAAAATTTTTGCATCGAAATTTGGTTTTGGTTCTATCTTTAATACATGAGATTCATGACAGTTTAAGCCTTTGTAAGGAGGTATACACGCAGCTTTCGCTCGTGGATCCAACTTGTAACTTATCAATAAATTTATATCGCTCACGAAAATCTAAATCGCTCTCGCTCCCGCTCTCGCTCTCGCTTCAAAGTGAAGTAATAAAGAGTACAAGATGGGCAGTGGAATATAATTGGAGCAATCATGTTATCTCATTCAAAACGACAGCGATACATGCAGCACCACATAAACACGCAAGGTGGGGACCTAAGCAAAAGCCACCATGGACCGACAATCATGCGGAAGAAGGAGCTACTGGAGGTAAAAGAGTTACCTGGCTAAGTTGCAGCCATGGGGTTGCCATCTGTACTCGGCGTACATCTGATCCGGCCGGCCGTTCTTCTGGCAGCTGAATTCTCTCTGTATCAGCGGACACGAGGAGCCATTGTAGAGTGGATACGACGAATCAAGCACCCAACTCCCCTGGAAATAATCGCACGTCTGCCCTCTTACTTGGTGAAGAAGAAGAACAATGAGCAGCAAAGAGAGACTCGAGTGAACCCAAGAACCCATTTCACAAGAGAGAGTGAAAAAAATGGTTTTAGAGAGCTCTCCCCCTATATCTGTCTCTGTGTATGTACAGTGAAAGACAGCCTTGGCTAGAGGAGGTGGTTGGGACTAGTGGCAATTTTTTTTTTCCGCCTCCTCATTCTAGCAAATAAATGAAGATATTTGCAGCGTTAACGCTCGTTTTTATTGTGTTACGTGCATCTATCTGCACTATTATTAGAGTGATCATGGGAGGCCATTTGGGATTTGCAACATTGTATTTCCTGCATCCTAGTCTTCTTACTCATAAATGTTTTAGTCCATAAATAGAGAGCATCCAACTGGACAAAAATGTAAAGGTTTGGCTAGAATCGAAAAGAAAGGAAAGGGGTCGTCTCTAGTTTAGAACCAGACACTACTGTTTCTTGTTTTGGAGCTTCACAATATATAAAAATGGACCCCAATTTATGCAGTAGATGGGACTTTTGTAGGATCGGTTCAACTTCCATCCGATCCCATGGCAATATCCGGCGATTAACTTTTCACGATACAATTAAATCATATTATGGTAAAAGTATTTTAGTAAAGAGGCTCGGCTTACACAGCGTTGATTCGGATATTATCTATTTCTGTGTATAATGTTTTGCAAAACTAAGTTGGTCAAAAAGAATATTACAGGAGAAGTGATTTGCTTAGTACTTTTCTTTTAGCCACTCATGTCCCAAATTAGGGACTAAGGTGCATTACAATTGGCAATAGACCATCTTAAATATTTTTTTTTTAAATCTCAAGTAAATGAACTAATGCCATAATTTGACCACCTCAGCTCTGTCGTAGTTTGAAATGGCCGTTAAAGATTTTCTTAAGTTACAATTACTTTTAAAAGTGTGACATTAAGTACTAAAAAGGCATTGTAATGTACCGAGTCAAAAAGGAAGAGGCATTGTCTCAAATCCTTTATGAAAACGGTGTATATTTAACCCAAAAAAAAAAAGCGATGAATTTAACTTTACATTTGATTCTGTAATTAGAGTGAGAATATAACGGAATTATAGGTCATTACCAAATAATCTCACAAGTTACGTCATTACCAAATAAATTGGATTCCTGGAAGTTGAATTAACAAAGAATGATGAGCTATTTGATAGCGTCAAATTCAACATACTAATTATGAATTCTTCACTGCACATCTAATTGTTTTATATGGACTTTTAACATTCTCATTATGGATTCATAATTACTTGAGAGACCAACTCCTCCTCTCGGGATAGATAGTTTTTTTTTATAAAGATGAAAATAGCATTGAAATTAAAGCGCTTTGTAGCTAAAGTAATGGGGCTAAACTTCTTTTCAGGAAAAATGATAATCTCACTCCTACATTAAATATCCCATTTGTTATTTAATTATTACTCTTTTACATGTTATTTTGTCAACTCTTGGTGACAAAATTGGAGTGAACTAGTTCAATTATGGAGTAAAAATTTCACTTCTGTATCCTACTATCCACACCTTTTTGTCCCTAAAAACTGCTTTAAGTAACTCTTTCAAGTTCCAACGCTTTAGAGTATGTTTGGATGAATAATTTTAAAATACCTATCATTTCAAAATACATTCATTTTAAAATTCAACGACTTAGAAATTTATAAATTTTCAAATTCAGTGTAGGTGATTTCTTAGAAGCGAGTAATTTCTATGTGGATTTACATTTGAAAAATTGAACCCAGAAAATTTGATAGTATATAGGTACAAACTAATGAGAGAGCAACTCATTTTTTTTATGCAAAAAGTTAAATAAAGTGAAACCAAAAAGATAACCCTAGAGGGGGGGAGGTGAATTGGGTTTTAAGATTACTTAAATTTTTTAACAAGAATTACTACACACTTAGAGAAGATATGAATAACACTTGAAAAATTACAAACAACAAACCTCAAACACAATATCTCAAATAAGCAAATTAACCAATCTCAACACAAGTATAAAACGATAATGTAAAGAGAGAAGGGTTTAGAGATACTTGACAAGGAGATTTAAATGGTTTGACTTGAAATACCCTCAAGCCTACGTCCACCCCTTCAAGGAAGTCCATTGAAAGGCCTTAGAATCCACTAGTATGATATTCCTTACGGGTCAAGATCGAACCTCTTATACTATAAGAAAATTACCCTATAGCAGCGCTCTATAGTAGCGGCTAAAAAAAACCGTTGGCGTATACCGTATATAGCAGCGGTTTATAGCAGCGGCCAAAAAACCGCTGGCATAGAAAATATACAACAGCGGCCACTATGTACCGCTGCCATAGCTCATGAAAAAACTGCGCGTGGCTGGAAACTTTACGCTCCAAAAACCTGCGAAATCTCAGCGCCAAATGAAACGCAATACAAACGGTTAACTAAATTTTACCCAGCGGACGAACCACTGCTATAGATGCCCCCTATGTTTTTCTTTTCAATCGAACTGTATTACACATTCCTACGAATTCTCTGGTTCTGTTCTCGTCTCTCTCTCACAATCAGACGCGAAACGCTATCAGGTTACTATCTCTCCCTCTCTTGGTTCTATCTCTCGATCTTCCTCTCTGAAAAACACATAACACACAACAGACGCAAACACACAAGCACCAGATGCGCACATACAAAAACACCGGATGCACGCACACACACAGAAACATTAGGCGCACTCACAGTCACACTAAGAAAGGCTCCGGTTCTCTCCCTCTCCCTCTGATTTTCAATTTGGGTCTTCCCAAAACAAGGGTTTCTCTAATTCAATTTTTCAGTTTTTCAATTGTATAATTTCTCTGACCTTTATCAATTGATTGCAGTGTGGAACGCTAGCAATAATCTGTTTATAATCTCTGCTGATTTTTGCTTCGGAGTAAGTTTTCTTATACTTTATCTCTAGTTTGTTACAACTTTGCACTTTTATGATCCTCTTCGTTGATTCGAAATCATAAGCTTGTTTAAGGGTCAGGACCTTGTTTCTTTGTCATGAAAGCATGACCCTTAAACAGAAAGTACCTGGAAAAGGTGCTTGTTTTCCGACCTTCCATTGATTTGAACTCATGAGCTTTAGGTTGTTTGCATTTGGAATCAGCTTTTGTATACTATACATAAACCTAGCTGGGCACCAATACAGAAAATTTTGGAGTGCTGGGTATGGCTTTAAAGGAAACAGTAAAGGTAATGGAGAAACTACTTCTTGAAAAGTCAAATTAGCTAATATTTATTGTTCTTTAAAAGGTACTATAAGTTTGGGTTAGGCATTTGTATACTAATAGTATCAAATACTAGAAGTTCTTGGGATACAGGGACCAGATCAAGGTAATCATGAACAACGTGTATGCACCGGATTAACGTAAATCCCTCATTCTTTCTGCTAGAAAAACTTAATGCAGAAGTAAGAGCATTTATCCAAAACTGTTTGCAACTGCTAGTTTTTCAAAATCACCTAAAGTTAAGGATCAGCTACTGCACATAATATATTGCAAGAGTTAAAGATATACAATGATAGAGAGTGGCACATAATATATTTCACAAGTACTTCTCAGGCATGAGTTTCAGCAGTGAGAACCCGTTCATCCAGTGTGTGTGATTTGTTGTTTCAGCAGTGAGAACCAGTTAATCAGGATAAGAAAACACCCTGTAGATTAGTACAAGAGACAACATTTCAATTCTACCTTAGGAAGGTTGTGACACCAAGCAGATTTGTTACTTCTAGTTTCTTACAATTTTTCACATCAGTCGTTGTTATCGTACTAGAGGTTTCTCATATTACGCCATAGTTTATTGTCTCATGATATTTTTGGATTTACCTTTCTCTTATTGTTGTTTGCGTTTCTGCTTTGGCTTTCTTTGTACAAGAGAGATAATATGGACAAGAAATGGATGACACACTCCAGGAAACTGATACTTATTGTGCTGGAGTCGACATGTTTCTGAATTTTGCATTTGCAAATACGGCAACAATCTTTAGAGAGATTTTTTGTCCGTGTAGAGATTGTGTTAATAGCATGTTCCATACGCGTGAAATTGTGCAAGAACATTTGATAATAAGGGGATTTATGAGCAATTATACAGTGTGAACTGTTCATGGGGAAGGCTCATCTTCTCGTTCAAATCGCATGGGAAATGATGCAGAGGTCAACATTGGTGGTGGTGGAGCTATACATGAAATGGTAAATGACATCTTCACTAACCGATCGGAGGACCCTTGTGTTAAAGTTGCAAACTTCTATAAATATATGAGCGATGCAGATCGACCATTATGTTCCGGGTGCAAGACTGAGACAAAGCTATCATTTATTTTGTGGTTATTTAATCTAAAATGCACCAGTAAATGGACAGACAAGTCCTTTGATCTACTACTTTGTAAGTTAAAAGAAATACTTCCTAATGGTGAGACGTTGCCTGCCAACTTTTATGAAACAAAAAAGATGATTGGTGACTTGGGATTTAGCTACGATAAGATCAACACTTGTCCCAATGATTGTATGTTGTATTGGAAGGAAGATAGCACATTGAATTTGTGCAAGGTGTGCAAGAAATCAAGGTGGAAGATGGTTCAAAGGGAGGCGGTAAAGGAATGAGAATCTAGAACTTGTCAAGAAGGGAAAAAAGTAGCTGAAGCAATTGCGTCATTTTCCTTTGATACCAAGACTGCAAAGGCTATATATGTCACCGAAGACAGCTGAATTAATGATATGGCATGATAAAAAAAAAGTCGAAAAGATGAAGGGCAGCGCCATCCTGCTGACTCAGAAGCTTGGAAACACTTTGATCGCTTAAATCTAGACTTTGCTTCAGACCCTCGTAATATAAGACTTGGGCTATCAACTGATGGGATGGATCCTTTTCGCCATAGAGCAAGTCATAGCATATGGCCAGTTACTGTGGTTATTTATAACTTGCCTCCTGGAATGTGTATGCAACAACGATTTTTCATTATGCCTTTGCTAATACCTGGTCCAACTTCTCCTGGTAATGATATTGACGTGTATCTTAGGCCGTTAATTGAGGAGCTCAAGGCGTTGTTTGATGGTGTTGAAACTTATGACGCCTTCACCAAAACTAACTTTAAGATGTGTGCAATGTTAGCAGGTTATAGCACGAAGGGCACGTTAGCGTGTCCAGTTTGTCAAGAAGATACTCGATCTTATAGATTACGTGGTAAACAATGTTATATGGCACACCGATCTTTTCTAGATCCAGATCACATATAGAGGCTCGATAAAAAAAAATTCAATGGGCTATGTGAGTACAGAGTACGTCCGGTTACTCGTTCTGGGTTTGATGTGCTTGAAGCGGTGAGCGACATAACCGTTACGTTTGGAAAGGCTAGTAAAGCTACTGTGCCTAAGGATCCCAACCATAACTGGAGGAAAAAGAGTAATTTTTTTGAGTTGCCATATTGGAGGTTTCTCATCTTACACCATAATTTGGACGCAATGCACATCGAAAAGAATGTTTGTGATAATCTGCTTGGGACATTGTTGGGTATCAAAGGGAAGACAAAGGATACTCTTAAGGCTCGCTTAGACATGCAAGATATGAACATCCGACAAGAATTGCATCCAATTGAAGTTGGTGCAGGCAAGTATACGTTGCCTGTTGCACGTTTCACAATGTCTGAGGATGAGAAAAAGGATTTTTTCCATGTGTTGAAGAATGTCAAGGTTCCTGATGGCTACTCGTCAAATATCCGCCGTTGCGCACTTGAAAAAGATGGCAAGATTTCGGGTCTTAAGTCATGATTGACATATCCTCATGCATCAAATTCTTCCGATAGCAATTAGAGGGTTGCTGCCAGAGGATGTTTGCTTTGCTGTAGTTGACATATGTCAATTCTTCAAAGAGTTGTGTTCTAAAAATTACCGGGTAGAAGACTTTGAACGACTTAATAGGAAGATAGTATTGACACTTTGTCATCTTGAGATGATATTTCCACAGGCTTTATTCGACATAATGGTCCATTTGCCTGTTCATCTTGCGGAAGAGGCAAGGATCGCTGGACCTGTACAATATCGCCAAATGTTTCCATTTGAAAGGTAAAAAGCTTTTCATTATTTTTATTTGATATTAGATGACACTTAGAGGTTAATGTAGTTTATATTACATGATTGAGCATATATATGTTTAAGCTAAAAGACTATATTCGATGCAACAGCTGCCCCGAAGGGTCAATTGCAGAAGGGTTATTAGCGGAAAAGTGTTTAAGATTTTGCTCAATGTACTTAGAAGGTTCTCATCCAGCATGGACTCGACCAGGAAGGAATGAAGATGGATATGTTGAAGAATTGACTGGAAACTTGTATGTTTTTCGGCGTAAAGGTAGATTTTTAGGTACCCCTTCCACGACTCATCTAGATGTGAAGGATATAGAGACGGCACATCGCTATGTCTTGTTTAACTGTGATGAGTTAGAAGAGTATCAAACATAAGCAGTTTTCTCAAAACATTGCTAAGATATTTATTTTTGGCTTAGTATATGGATAATATGTCAATATACGATGTCATTGCAGCCTATGTCAAAGTGTGTGCACCATGATGCTAGGAAGACGTAGAAAGAAACCTATGCCAAGGGAAGTTGATAACTGCTTAAAGAATGAGTTTGCCAAATGGTTTACTGGTCATGTGAGTTCTCTTTATGCATTCAAGATTAGTTTTTCTGAATTTGCATTTGAGTACATTCTTATTACTTGATTTGCAATTTCATAGGTAAAAACTTTGAGGGCTGGGGTTTCAAAGGAAGTATCTGCCCTTGCAAGGGGTCCAAATGATATTGTGAAGAGAGGCAATGTCTATTTGATAAACGGATATAGGTTTCACACTGAGCGCCTCAAGCTGAAAAGAAAAACACAAAATAGCGGAGTGTTTGTCTCAGCTACTACACGTGGTTATTCATCGTCTAGAGATAGAAATCCTGCAGAAGACTTACTAGAGTACTTTGGTGTTTTGGAAGATGTAATTGAGCTAGATTATTTTGGAACAGGAAATGTGGTACTTTTTAAATGCAAATGGTATGACACTGTGAATCGAAGCACTGGGATCAAAACAGATCCATATGGATTTACACTTGTTAACTCGAAGAGGTTTATTTATAAAGATGAACCATTTGTGTTGGCCTCTCAAGTGGAGCAGTTTTTCTTCGTGGATCATCCAAGGGATAGTGGTTGGCGTGTGGTTATTCGAACAAGGCCAAGAGACTTTTGTGAAGACGTGGAAGAGGAAGATAATGAACATGAAGAGTTATCATCCCTTTCCCCTAATGAGCCACAGGTTGTTCAAGATGCTGAAAATATAATAGATGACATCACTTGGGCCAGAAATGACATTGAGCCCGAAATAGTCGAGGAATGTCTAGCAAAAAGGTCCAGAAATGTACAACCAAGGGGACAACCTAAAAAGCGAAGACTTGAGACCTTTGTAGATGACGAGGAAGAGGAGGAGAGAGAGGGAGATGAGGATGTAGAAGTGGATGAGGATGAGGATGAGGATGAGAGGAGGATGAAGAAGAAGGGGAAGAGGAAAACGAAAATGAAGAGGTAGAGAGTGATTCTATGAGTAGTGATTGATTTTTTTCTTGTATACTATCTATTTCTGAATAAAACTTCTAAATGAATCATGTCTTTGCTTGTTCATTTATTTTGCTTCTCGTTGTCACTGAATTAAAGGTTAACTTCATTTATTTTGTTCCAGTTTTGGTTATGCTTACACTATATTTGTATCTATAGTGTTTATATGGCTAATAGACGGAAGCTTCGAGCACGAGGAGGTCACAGTGCAAGAGTGCCATCACAAGATTCTCCCCATGTTGAGATCAACGAGCAGCACAATGTCAACGTACAAACTGATGCCAATGTCGCTGCAATTACCGAGCCACCCAACATCGAGGATGAGACACTTAATGCTGAGATTAGCAGTCATCTTGAGGGGTCACAAATTGACCCACCATCCACAGGTAAAGCTGAGTTTTGAGAAGGGAAAAGCTGATTTTATGCTATCTATATTATCATAAATGGTAGTAAGATAAGGAAAAATCTGATTGGTAGTAAGATAAGGAAACATAACACTTGTAAACACCACAAACACTCATAACAGACTGGTTGGCTATGGTTTTAAGTGAACCATACCAAACTATGTAAGTCTTGTCCACAGGTTTGCAGTTAATATCAAATGAGACCCCTCATCAATTGTATTTGATCACTCTTCACCTATAACACTAGTATTATCTGATTAAGAGAGATGACACAAAATGTATGATATTCAAAGAGTCAATTTGATAAAGAATATGAACCTGAGCCAGAGAAAAAGTTTCTCAGAGAATAAAAACTCAATAGAACATGAAACCTAGAGGGGCTAACCATTGTTCTTAAGAAACTATAAAGCACTCAGCTGTTGTTAAATGCAGCTTGTATTGCTTTTTGTAGGGCTTCAGCAATTGAGTTGACACCATTGGCAATTGTGCATAATTCTTCAAAGTGTCCTCTTTAGCTTGTATTGCCAACTCAGTAGATTTTTTGTAGGCATTAAGTTACCAATTCTTTTGTCTTTTGTCGGTGACTCAGGTATGATATTCATATTTTTTGTTTGTTAATTAGATTTTTCTCACATTTGGGAATTTGAGTGGATATAAGCTCTTGTCTTGGTAACTTTTAACGCAACTCATGGAAATACAAATGCCTTGTGAGTTGTGACAGCTGTTTGTGCTTCTGGATTAGTTGAATTCTTGGGGGAATATGTGATAGAAACATATATATGCTGCTAAGTTCCAACCCTATATGTGTATACAATTTCTTAGGGGTTATTGATTGATGTGCAAACACCACTACGCGAATCCCAGCAGCTTTTAGCTGCCTAGTAATTTGGCAGGTACTTGCAACATTCTTAGGCTAACTGGACATTAGTTATAGACAAATGACCAAATTAAAAATTAAATTACAAACTAACTCTTGGAAGTTAGGTGTACTTTATACTTATCAACGCTAACGTTTGTGCTAAAAACTTTCTTGCTTGAGGGTGTCAAAATTGTAGTTCGCTACAATTATGCTAGCTGCATATGGTTCTTCTGAATTTTCCTTTCCCTTGTCACTAATCTTAGTTTTATTAGCAAACTGGGATGCTTAAACTTCAATTAGCAAACTTTGATTGTTCTTGCATTAGTAGTACTTTCTTTATGCGAACTTTATTGGCAATACGATACTTGATTAGAGCTCCATTGGTCTTTGCATGATTGACCATTTAATATTTGGCCCGGCTAGCAATGGAGCTCTTGGCGATGAAGTTGCAATGTATACTTTAGCATGATCTCAATGTATACTTAAGTACAGCAAGTACGTTGTTATTGACTAATTGGAACTGAGAATCCGAGCTTAACGGCTAATGGTAATCTAAGAACCATATAATTTAATGGAAAATGTAAAGCTAAACTACAGAAGAACAGACAGATGAAGTGCGGATAATGCTAGTTACAAGTCATTCCCCCATTTGGTTAAGCCAAAAGTCAGGGTCTACCCAGAATTGTCATCTTCCATGTGAGGCCTAGGATTGGAGTCAGGTGCTAAAATTTGTCCATATGCAGAAAAGGGCCTACAACACAAACTTGCAGCCTGACGGCCTCCGCGGACAGGAAAGTGACCTTACCAAGCTAGCATGTGGGGTTATTCAGCTTGAATGAAGCAAAGCCCCGCATACAATTGTTCAAATTCTTGGCCACAATAAATGGGGTAATCATTCATCCAACCCCAGAGCATGTGAATCTCTGTCTACTAGGTCACCAGCAGTTCCAGTGGCCACGTTAGAACCTTTTATCTCTGTCTTTGAACAGTCACAAGCCAGTCCTGATTGGCATGTTGAAAATGTTCGAGATGAATCTTTTGCTACTATCTCTGAAGCACAGACACCTCTCCTAGGTGGAGGTATGGTGTCCTAAACAGACGGACACCCCGACACCCTCCGGACACCGCCCGACACGTGTCGGACACGGCTCATCGGTGTCGAATTTTTTTTTATTTTTTTTAATTTCCGACACCGTGTCGGACACTTCATCGACGAGTGTCGGATACGGCGTAGAGCAGTGTCTTACCGTTCGGGGCCAATTTCAACAGATCTGGTGTTGTCGGAGCTAGTCGACGGAGATACCGAAGCCAAAGCCAACGGATCTGGGTTACAGTCGCCGAAGGAAGAGAAGCTAGCCGCTGTCGCCGTCGCCCGTCGTCGTCGCCGGAGGTCTCGCCATAGTCGCTGGAGCTCCTCCGCCGCCGTCGCTGACCCACAGGTTGCGGCGGTGCTGGAGCTCCTTTCCGTCACTCCCTCCGTCCCGTCCCGTCCTTCTCTTTTTTTCTTTTCTCCCTTTTGCTCTCCCGTTTCTGTCCTTCTCTTCTTTTTTTCTCCCTTTTGTCCTCCGTTTATGTCCTCCTATTTTTTCTTTTCTCCCTTCTTTGTCCTCTCGTTTCTGCCCTTTTCCTTTTTCTTTTCTTCCTTTGTCCTCCCATTTCTTTTTTTTCTTTTCTCCCTTTGTTGTTGCATTTCCAGTATATTAACTAAATAAATATTGATCAAATAAATTATGACTTATAATTTTTCATTATTGTTTGTTATTTTAGATTGTGAAATATATTTGATATTTATTAAAAATATATATATAATATAAAATATATTTAAAAAATAGCGGTGTCCAAAATCTGATTTTTTTGAAATAGCGGTGTCCGGTGTCGGTGTCGGACACCGACACCATGTCCGTGTCCGTGCTACCTAGCCTACTATATATATATATATATATATATATATATATATATATATATATATATATATATATATATATATGGCCTGTATCTAGCATGGTTTTGTTATCTTTATCATAGGTTTCCCAAAATACATACTAAAGTTTAATTGCCGTCTGAGTAAAAAGGTATTTATCCTATTAAAATGCTAAATTTTGGTTAAAAAGGACTGATTAATTTTCTATTTTCTAGATGGTAAATTCACTATAAGTTCTGCTTGGACTTGTTTTAGAACTAAAGCAAGCAGTGTTGCATGGTGATGATGGAAGCTTGTTTTAGAACTAAAGCAAACAGTGTAGGTAGAGACACACTGCCCCTGGGTCAATACCATTGAGGATCCTGAAGCAGGTGATGGTGCAGTCTAAAACTTACGATTGCTTCAAGGCAAGCATGGTTGACTGGTTGTCCTCTTAGAGGAGCATTCTGAAATAACTCAATGAAACAAGTTGAAATCATGCTAAAGTATCTGAGGTGCATTAGTACGCACATCGCTATTATTTGCTTATTAACTTCAGTCTAATATGTGCCTGTGCAAGGTATCTGAGTAGGTGTGCTTTCATTTCATAACTTTTGTGATTGTCTAATTTGTATGCTGAGCAACATGTCTCTATGACCACACTTGGGGACTTTCATGTGGTGTGTGTGTGTATCATGCAGCATGTTTGGTGTTAGACTAATGGTTAGTCTGATTTCTTGGGACATATTCTTTTTCTCGCAGGCTCTAGTTCATCAAAAAAGTGAGGCCCCACTAGAGGGGCTGAAATATGGGCGAGGGAGACGCAAAAATATGTAGGCTATGACAAATGGGGTCATGCTAATACTGGTGCATTTCATGAGCTTGGTACTTTTATTGGTTGTGTGGCACGTTCGAGCAAGCTATTGCCAATTAATTACACGAAGTGGGCTCATGTTCCAGAGGAGGACAAAGAAAAGGCTTAGGAGGAGATAGAGGTATTATTAAGTTGTGCATTTCCTATATTTATCCTTTGCTACGCATGAAATTTTTTATGTTATTCTACTTGTGGTCACAGAAGAGATTCACAACGGATCATCCTCTTGCTAAAACTGCTATAATGCGTACTCTTAACACCCGTTGGAAAGATTGGAAATGCTCGCTAAAAAGGAAATTCTTTAAGCCGGATGATGTACCAGCTTCAAATGCACTTGTTGCAGCTGAAAAAGGGCAGATTGGTTGCAATGGCAAACCTTAGCGAGCTATTGGCAGCGTGAAGATGTTATAGTATTCACTGAATTTAGATTTATTTTCATAATTCATGTTTTTATTTGATATCTACTAATGAATGTGCTTTAAATTGCAGAATGAGGCAAAGGCAAACAACAAAAACGCGAAGAGCATCAATGCAATTCCATATACCCTAGGCCGAACATCCAGTTCACGGAAGGAGGAAGAATATGTACGCACTTTTACTACCTTATTATACATTACTATACTGCATTTTGGGACTAAATCTTATAATGTAGTCATATTTTATTGTGGTTTTGAAGTTTGAGACTCATAATGTTAGACCGGGTAGAGCAACAATGTGGATTGTGAGTCGCAAATCAAGGAAACTCAAAGGAGATGTCCTCCCGCAAGCGCATAATAAGGCTGTTAAGTTGCTTCATTCGCTTTTTATTTGTTGCACTCCTATATTTATCTTTCAGTCTCACTCTAGCTGTCATTGATAATGACTTGTTTTTATTTGTCTTTTAGGATGATATCGAAAGATTCCAACAAGAGGCCGCATTGCCCGATGATGATAGCAGTCCAAATGATATTCTTTCCAAGGTTTTCCCCATGGACCGGTGTGGTAGGGTGAGGGCAATGGGGCCCATGGCCAATATTTTGAACACATGGGGTTCTTCCAACAATGTGAAGCTGCAAGAGCAAATTTGTTCTCTTAAGGAGGAGCTGGCCGGAATGAATGAAATGAAAGCACGAATGGCAAGGATGGAAGAGGCTCTTGAACGACTTACAGGGAACAATTTTATAGACCCTGTTACTGGTTCTAGTCATGTACAAGACACACAACATAGTGATTGCATATGTGAATTCGAACAACAATTTTTTGTGCAGCATGTTAGCATGTGGGGTTATTCAGCTTTAATGAAACTGGAATTTCCCTTCTTATTCTCTAAACGAGAGTTTAGATCACTGTAGAGATGATGAAATAAGGAGGAAATTGGGCATGATGGGAGTGTAACTTTTTTGGTGTTAAAGAATTTGAGGGTTTCAAGGTGGAAGAAAATAATCAGTAGCTATAATTGTAATGGCAATTACACGATTATGCAGGTTTCCTCTCATTGAGTAGCCTATACTCTGGAGGAGGGGTTGGAAGAGAAGTAGGGATTAGTTCTATGAAATGGATTCTTGCACTAGACGCTTAGAGATACAAAGCAAAATGATTTGGATTAGGAACTTCAACTCGGGTGGTACTAGCTATAGTTAGCTAGCTATAGCTAGCTAGATAGATGCCACTAACATCTGTATGATTAGTTAGCTAGTAGTATAGTTAGTTGTGCAGTCAATCTTTAGCATCTTTACTACGCTCTTTGAATTTTTAGGCAGCTAAGATGGAGATCAACTAGGATATCATTTTCTTTTGGACTCAGATTGGGAAGGTTTTCTTTTGGACTTAGATTGGGAAGGTTTAGCTGTAAGATACTAATGGATTTATGATTCATATAACATAACAGTAGTTTTTCTCCTCAACTTGTTCAAAGAGAGGGTTTGCTCCTGATGTTCTAACATGTAGCACCCTAATTGATGGGCGTTGCGAAAAGAGTAGTCTAACTGTTGGGTTGTTGATTTTTAAGCTGATGCTTAGCAATGGAGTATACCCTGATATTGTTGTATACATTAGCATGTTTTTCAAGGAAGGGCACATGAAATGCATTGGAACTGTTTAGTTAGGTTTCTGAGGATAGACCAAAGCTTGATACTGTGACCTGGAACACAATGATTTGTGGCTACTGTTCTTTGCAAATGTTAAGTGAGGCACTTCAACTTTATGAAGAACTGCAGCATGGACCAACCAAACTGAATGCCATAACATATACCATTCTGATTGATGCATGATCTCTGCGTGACTGTGTTGATTAATCAGTTCTTCATTAGATCTAACCAGTTCCTCATTAGTCTTTCCAATATCCATTGTATAAGAGTCTCAAATAGTGTTCACATTATCTGTTGTGCTGATTCATTTTGAGAAACTTGGTGTTTTCATTTCTATTAACTTAAGGAAGTTGAACAAACTTCATGGGAGTCAACTGAATTGCATACTAATGATTGCTTGATTATGTCCCAGGCTAATATGGAGACAACTGCAAATAGATCGAGCAATGGAAGTGATTAATAATGCAAATTGCAGTGATTGATGTTGCAAATTGCATTGCGTTTCATCTTTTGAACAACTATATATTAGGCCTTTTGCCCTCTTAGAAAGTGTTTATAGTGAAATTGATTCTAGTTAACATAAATTGTACAACAACTTAATGATATTATATGGCAAGGCTGTTGCAGCAACTTTATGATTTTTATGACTTGTTAATAAAGTTGAGTAAGTACGTTATTTTGTCAACAAGTTGGATGATTTGGTTATAGGTCTTTAATTGAGTTGATATGTATTAAAAAAATTTTAAAAAAAATTGCATCTCTTTAGCAGCGGTCAAATGTGCGTTGCCATAAGTGTTACATTACGTAAATAAAAAAAAAATATATTAAAAACTCTACAGCAGCGGTACAAATCCGCTTCCATAATTTTGAAAATTTAATTTAGGGGGCTACCTATACCAGCGGTGCAACACCGCTGCCAAAGAAGAACCGCTGTTATATATAGAAGGGCTTTTAAGCGTGAATTTTTGACACAATATAGCAGCGGACGACCACTGCGGTAAAGACCAATAACCGCTGATGTATGTCTACGGCAGCGAGGCTTACAACAGCGGCAGGTGGCCGCTAGGAAATCTTTTGGCAGTGGCTTTTCAAGCTATGGCAGCGGTTTTGTACTGCTGCTATAACCACATTTTCTTGTACAATCCATTGATGCTATACCCACATTAAGAACAAGCTTTGACAATCCCAAAGCTCCAAAGCTTGACAACCCCAAGCTTTGATACAAGAAACTTTAGATGAAGAAATGTGTACAAGATTTCACTCTTAAGAAGTAGATAAGTACAAGTTTAAGCTCTAGAACAAGAGAGATGAGTGTATGATGACTTATGAAAGTGTATTTCTCTAAAATGTAAGCTCACGATAAATATTTTCATGAAATGGATGAGAAAACAATGAAAACCAAGAGAGATTGAACAATTGCTTTGATCTTTGAGTATATGCAAGATAAGAAGGCTTTGAATGCAATTGATGAATCAAAACTATGCCCAAGATGAGTATTTATAGGTATGGGAATAAATATGACCGTTTGGAGTTTGGTGGATCATTAAATGCGCCAAACGGTAAATGCAGTCGACTGCAATGTGCCATTGCAGTCGACTGTATTCCCAAAGTAGCTGTTGAAAATTCAAAATTTCCAACTTGCAGTCGACTGTATTCCAATGCAGTCAACTGTAATAGGCTACTGGAAGTATTGCAGTCGACTATAATACCTCACTACCCAACTTGTAGTCGGCTGCATTCCAATGCAGTCGACTGCAATCCTGAAAATGCTGTTTCCTTATTTTCAAAGAATGAAAAACTTTTATGCATGTAAGGGAAACCTATGAGCAAGTTCTAGGTATACAGTCATCGATACGATCAACTCTCTATGTCTAGTTTACAAAGAAGGAAATAAAAGCATTGTAAAATTCAATCGACGAATTCCTTCTTTGATGCGTTCCGTTGAGAGTCTTTGAATGATTTGCTCGTCTTATAGTCCGTTTGCATGAGTATGAGATTGTACCTATTTCTTCATCAACTCAATGCAAGTTAAGACAACCTAATCATTAATTTTAGTTATCATCAAAATCAAATATAATCCTAGGTTAAATAACCGTAGGGTTAACAATCTCCCCATTTTTTAAGATGACAAACATTGATTCAAGACATATGAGATATATAGGATAATAAACGCAAAGAAGCATGACAATCTCAATTATAAACCATAAGGGATTAAAAGTAGAATCATGACGATAAGCTCCCCCTATCTTAAGCAATATAGGCTCCCTCTATCTCAAATAATATATGCTCATATCAAATCCACACACAAGTATGAATCAACAATATTTTTCTCCCCCTTTTGACATCATTTAAAAAGTTCAAAGGTGTGTGAAAAAGTGATAAACATATGTATCCATCCATGGATAATCAATATAGCCATCAAGGGCATTCAAACAAGAAAACATTAGTACTTGAATAACCATCAAGAGGTGTATCAAGCACATTTTACAAAAATAGCACAGAAAAAGGAAGTGTAATGAATTAGATGTGCAATAATATAAGTGTGTGCAAATCAATTTAGAAAAATGAGATTAAATGAATATCAACAAAATCAATAATTGTGGAAAAAGAAAAATCAACCAAAGCATGCTATAAGCATACGAAATAATGCTCAAGCATGTGAAGTGTAACTTGCATGATTATGCACAAAAGATATAACATTTAGTCGCATAAGCGAAGACATGACAAGTTCTCTTCTAAGAGAGGTAAACCTCTTCGAGTCTAAAGGTTTAGTGAAGATATCCGCTAATTGGTGATTTGTGTCCTCGAAATCTAGAACTATATCACCTTTTTGCACATGATCACGAATAAAATGGTGTTTGATTTCTATGTGCTTAGTTCGTGAATGTTGGATGGGATTTTTGCTCAAATCAATGGCACTAGTGTTATCGCATAAGATAGGTATGTGATCATACTTGAGTCCAAAATGCAAAAGGGTTTGTTTCATCCAAAGAATTTGTGCACAACAAGCACCAACTGCCATATATTCGGCTTCTGTGGTAGAGAGTGCAACCAAATTTTTCTTTTTGAAACTCCAAGAAACAAGTGAGTGTCCTAGAAATTGGCAACCTCCACTAGTGCTTTTCCGCTCGGTTTTACAACCGGCATAGTCGGTGTCGGAGTAACCAACTAGGTCAAAATAAAATGTGTTCCTAGGAAACCATAACCCTAAATCGTGAGTGCCTTTAAGATATCTAAGGATTCTCTTGACGGCTACCAAATGAGATTCCTTAGGACAAGCTTGAAATCTAGCACATAAACAAACACTAAACATTATATCGGGTCTACTTGCGGTAAGGTAAATGAGTGATCCGATCATACCTCGATAGCGCTTAATGTCAATATCCTTACCCTTTTCATCTTTATCAAGCTTTAATGAAGAGCTCATTGGAGTGTCAAAAGCCTTTGATGCTTCCATGTCAAATCTCTTGAGGAGCTCTTTGGTATATTTGGCTTGGTTGATAAAGATTCCATCCTTGCTTTGTTTGATTTGTAATCCAAGGAAGAAGGTGAGTTCTCCCATCATGCTCATTTCAATCTCCTTACTCATACAAGAAGCAAACTCTTCGCACAAGGATCCATTAGTAGCACCAAATATAATATCATCAACATAAATTTGCACCAACAATAAGTCATTGCCCTTAGATTTTATAAAAAGAGTGGTGTCAAGTTTTCCTCAAGAAAACTACTTAGCCTTTCATACTAAGCTCTAGGAGCTTGTTTTAAACCATAAAGAGCTTTGCTAAGCTTGAAAACATGGTTTAGAAATTTTTTATGTTCAAAGCCGGGAGGTTGAGCCACATAAACCTCCTCCGAAATAAAACCATTTAGAAAAACACTCTTGACATCCATTTGAAAAAGTTTAAAATCTCTATAGCAAGCAAAAGCTAAAAGCATTCTAATAAACTCAAGTCTAGCTACCGGTGGATAAGTCTCATCAAAATCAATTCCTTCCTCTTGGTTATAACCTTGGGCCACTAATCTAGCCTTGTTTCTAACCACGACTCCGGATTCATCAAGTTTGTTTTTAAAAATCCATTTTGTACCTATAATCCTAAAGTTTTAAGGTTTAGGCACAAGGGTCCAAATTTGATTTCTTTCAAATTGAACTAGCTTTTCTTGCATAGCAAGCATCCAAGATTCATGATGTAGAGCTTCCGAGAAGTTCTTGGGTTCAATTTGGGAAAGAAAAGCTAAATTAACATGTTGTTGAAGAGAGTGTCGAGTTCTTACCCCACTCGAAGGATTAGCTAAGATTTGATCGCTTGGATGATCCTTTTTGTAAGTCCAATCTTTTGGTAATGCTTGAGAGTTGTCCGAATTGGATACATCATTGCTTGCTTCCTTGTCTCCCTCTTGATAGCTTGATTGTTGCTCTTCTTGAACAATTTCTTTGGGGTTGTCTTGTAGTGTTTCACTTATATCCAAAGTTCTCATATCATTGTCCATATCATCTACATTAACAATGTTAGTCCTCCGAAGAAAAGGATTAGTCTCATCAAAAGTAACATTAATTGATTCTTCAACAACCAAAGTACTTTTATTATAAACTTTATATGACCTACTATTATTAAAGTAACCAAGAAAAATTCCCTTAAAGGTTTTGGAATCAAATTTGCTAAGGTGATCCTTGGTATTTAAAATAAAACATTTGCATCCAAAGACTCTAAAAAAGCTCACCTTAGGTTTCTTATCATTAAAAATCTCATAAGGGATTTTTAACGAAAAATTTCGCAAGATAATTCTATTAAGAACAAAACAAGCACAATTGACCGCCTCCGCCCAAAAGTACTTAGGTAAACCATATTCGTTAAGCAATGTTCTTGCCGCTTCTTGCAATAACCTATTCTTTCTTTCCGCAACACCATTTTATTGAGGAGTTCTAGGAGCCGAAAAATTATGTGATATACCAAAGTCATCACACAAGGCTTTTATTTTTTAATTTTCAAATTCTCTACCATGATCACTTCGAATGTTGGTTATCAAATATCCTTTTTGATTTTGAACACGTTTTACAAATGAAGTGAACACGCTTAGAGATTCATCTTTGGTAGCCAAAAAGAAAGTCCAAGTATAGCGAGAATATTCATCAACAATAACAAAACAATATGATTTACCACCAAGACTAGTAGTAGGGATTGGTCCAAACAAATCCTTATGAAGTAATTGCAAGGGTCTAGAAGTAGATATCATTTTTTTCGGTTTGTGAAAGACTTTCTTTTGCTTACCCATTTGACAAGCATCACATACTCTGTCTTTCTCAAACTTGATCTTCGGGTGTCCCCGCACAAGTTCTTTGCTCGAAATATCCTTCAAATGCTCTATATGTATGTGTCCAAGTCTTCGATGCCAAAGCCAAGATGTCTCACTAATACCATTATGACACTTCACATCTTGGTTAGCTAAATCATTTAATTGTATGGAGTAAGCATTGTCATATCTACTTCCTACCAAAAATAGTTTCATTATTCTTCAAGGATTGTATAGTGCAATGAGAAGCCTCAAAGATCACTTTAAAACCTTTATCACTAAATTGACTTATACTAAGAAAATTATGCTTCAAACCTTCAACATATAACACATTCTCAATTGAATGTGGTTCTTTACCAATAGTTCCTTTCACAACCCACATTTTCTTTCTACCTCTAACATAAACAATTCTACAAGGACAATAATTAGTCGTATGCCCTTTCTTGTTGCACCAACCACAACGTGTAAATGGTGTGCAATAGTTCTTTGGTTGTTTTGTATGAATATTCAACATAGCTTGTTGTTGCAAAATTTTAGGAGGCATGGCCATGTGATCTAATCCAATACCACTTTTGTTTAGGCCAATTCTTTGACGTCTAAGCATGACATCCAAATTGTTTTGACCATCAACAAATTTTTCAAGACATTTTTTCAAATCACAAATCTCAAGTTTTAAAACTTCATTTTGTTTTTCTAGAGCAAAAGTTTTGCAAGATATTTGTTTTGAGCTAGGAGTATTAACAATTAATTCAACCAAGTCATTATTCACATGTTTCACATATAAATGGTTGGAAATGCATTCATTCTTGGCATGCAACTTATTATTTTCCAATATCAACTTCTCAATTTGCTTATTAGCCTCAAGGAATTTTTTTGACAAAATAATATTTTTCTTAAAAAATTTCTTGGATTCCTCATAAAGGCTATCATAAGCATCTTCAAAGCTTTCACTATCGCTATCTCTACCGGAAGAAAATCTTACCTTATCATTTTCCATGAAGCATACATTTGCTTGTTCATTCTTCTCATTGTCTTCATCACTTGAATCGAAGTCACTCCATGTTGGAGTATGTTCGGCATTCATGGCTTTTTCCTTCTCTTTGTTCTCTTTCTTAGAGAATTATCTTTTCTTAGCTCTTTCTCATACATCTCTTCTTTCCTTCTTTTCCCTTTTGTATATGGGACAATCCATCTTCATGTGTCCCGGCTTGTGGCATTTGTAGCAAAGCTTTTCTTCGTTGCTAGCATTTTGTTGCCTCCTCCCACCATTCCTTCTAAACCTCAAGAATTTTTTTTAAGTTCTTTGCAACCATTGCAACATCTTCTTCATCAAATTCTTCATCATCGTCACTTGACTCAAGGTTTGAAGATGAAGCTTTAAGAGCAATTGATGTAGACTTCTTCTTGACGTCTTTTTGATCAAAGGTCTTGAGTTGCATTTCGTACGTCATAAGTGAGCACATCAATTCATCAAGAGGAAAGATATTAAGATTCTTCAATTCTTGGATGGCGGTGATCTTTGCATCCCAAGCTCTTGGTAAGGACCTAATCACCTTTCTTACGAGATCACCATTTGTGAATTCCTTGCCCAATTGCTTCAAAGGGTTCACAATATTAGTAAAATGAGTATTCATATCCGTAACGGATTCATTTGGAAGCATATGGAATAACTCATAATCTCTAAACAATAAGTTCATCTTGGAATCTCTAAGAAGTGAAGTTCTTTCATGCGTAACTTGTAGAGTATCCCAAAAACTTTTAGCGGAATTACACATAATGACTCTATTGAGTTTATTAGTGTCTAAAGCACAAACAAGATAATTTTTCGCTCTAGCATTCATACAAATCATCTTCTTATCATGATCACTATACTTCAAATTAGATTTAGGCTCTTCAACCTTGTCAACCACTTTTATCGGAACGAATGGGCCATTCTCAACAATATCCCACATCTCATAGTTTTGAGACTCTAAGTAGATTTTCATCTTAACTTTCCACACACTATAATTGGTCCCATTAAACAATAGAGGCTTAATGATAGAACTACCCTCCATTCCCCCAATGTAAGTCATGATCAATTAACTCTCTTGACGTTACCCAAAATAACAAGAGTCGAGGCTCTGATACCACTTGAAACCAAGAAGATAACCCTAGAGGAGGGGGGGGGGGTGAATAGGGTTTTAAGACTACTTAAAATTTTTAACAAGAATTACTACACACTTAGAGAAGATATGAATAACACTTGAAAATTTACAAACAACAAACCTCAAACACAATATTTCAAACAAGCAAACTAACCAATCTCAACACAAGTATAAAATGATAATGTAAAGAGAGAAGGGTTTAGAGATATTTGACAAGGAGATTTAAATGGTTCGGCTTGAAATACCCTCAAGCCTACGTCCACCCCTTCAAGGAAGTCCCTTGAAAGGCCATAGAATCCACTAGTATGATCTTTCTTCCTTGATGCTATACCCACATCAAGAATAAGCTTTGACAATCCCAAAGCTTCAAAGCTTGACAACCCCAAGCTTTGATACAAGAAACTTTAGATGAAAAAATGTGTACAAGATTTCACTCTCAACAAGTAGATGAGTACAAGTTTAAGCTCTAGAACAAGAGAGATGAGTGTATGATGACTTATGAAAGTGTATATCTCTCAAATGTAAGCTCACAATAAATGCTCTCTTGAAATGGATGAGAAAACAATGAAAACCAAGAAAGATTGAACAATTTCTTTGATCTTTGAGTATATGCAAGATAAGAAGGCTTTGAATGCAATTGATGAATCAAAACTATGCCCAAGATGAGTATTTATAGGTGTGGGAATTAATATGACGTGCCATTGCAGTCGACTGTATTCCCAAAGTAGCCGTTGTAAATTCAAATTTTCCAACTTGCAGTCAACTGTATTCCAATGCAGTCGACAGTAATACCTCACTGCCCAACTTGCAGTCGACTGCATTCCTGAAAATGCAGTTTCCTTGTTTTCAAAGAATGAAAAACTTTTATGCATGCAGGGGAAACCTATGGGCAAGTTCTAGGTATACAGTCATCGATATGATCAACTCTCTATGTCTAGTTTACAAAGAAGGAAATAAAAGTATTGTAAAATTCAATCGACGAATTCCTTCTTTGATGCGTTCCCTTGAGAGTCTTTGAATGATTTGCTCGTCTTATAGTCCGTTTGTATAAGTATGAGATTGTACATATTGCTTCATCAACTCAATGCAAGTTAAGACAACATAATCATTAATGTTAGTTATCATCAAAATCAAATATAATCCTAGGTTAAATAATCGTAGGGTTAACATAAGGGATTTGGCAGAAATAGTCTCTACTAGTTATTTCTAGAGGGGATTTAGCACAATATATTCCGTTTTCAAATCCCTGCTAGAATTTAATAAATCCATTTTATCACAATCCAAACAAGAGTTGTACTTCCAAATCATCTATAAAAGTAAAATTTTTAGTTCATTTATCTTATCCATATACACTCTCATGGATATACCACAACCGATTAAAAACGAACTTAGTGTTAGGAGAATTGTGCCACCTAAACATTGATATTCTAGTTTTCCCCCCTTCAAATTAACAAAGCCTTAAACTTTAGAGGCTTAAGACCCAAATGGAAAAGGAAGCTTAGACAGATGACCAAATTAAAATAAGTCAAACTTTTAGGACCTTTACAAATAGGACCCTTTTTGTAATTTCCCCTTAAGTTAGTGCTAAAGAACAAATGTCAGAAGTTTTTATTTTTTTTTGTCTTAGATAGCTAATTGAAAATCCTTGTGCAGATGCTGCAAGCACACTTGGAATAATGTTTATTATATTCTTCTTATTGAAGTATCTATGCATGAGATAAAGTTTTACATGGGTGGAAGTATAAATAAACCTAATAGTTGATGGGACATGATAGTGGTGTTGCACTCGCAACTTAGATAAACAGATCTACACACACACACACTCACATACCGATCCTTATCTACCGGTGGAAAAAATCTTATTTCTCCAATTGTCATCTGACCGTTCACATGTGATCATGAACGGCTCAGATTTTTTTTTAAGTGCAACTCGCTCAACCGCTACAAAGAGTAGAGATTAAATTTTTCCCAATTATGCCTTCCTCACTTTATCAGCTTCTCTCTGTTTGTCTCTCTTTCTTAGTTCTGTTCTTTTCTTTTCTGATGGATGCTACGTTCCCTTATTTTAAGATTTAATCTATTTCATCACCACTCACTCAACACCATGGTACCACACACCTCAAACATAACCAACCGCTTCCAACACGATACTCGCCACCGGCTGCACATTTTTAGCAACTGAAAAAACAGAGAGAAAATCACCAACACCACTGAACCCGGTTCCATTCATCCCAGCAAGAATAATACGACCGCCCAAGCCACTGTCATCGCCGGTGCCACAGTACCCACCATTACCCACTATTTTCAAACACATCCACCACACCATTTTAGTCGTCGGCCGCACTAACACCGCCACGCCCACCACTTCCAGGGGCGGAGCCCAAGCATGACCAGGGGGGGCCATGGCACCCCCCCCCCCAAACAAAAAAAAAAAAAAAAAAAATTTTGTTTTTTTAGTTGTTTTAAATAATAGGTAGTTATGTTTAAAATGACACCATTTTAATTATTTAATGTATTAGATTTCATTTTGTAATGTTTTTTTTTTTACTTTTTGTGCCACCAACCGTCGTAATCTTTTATCTTTTTCGTTCTCTTGTCCATCTTCATTTTTTCAAATTCTAAATCTCCAGATTTTAAAGTAAACATTGATATATCAAGGTTAGTTCTTTTTTAATTTAAATTGTTATAGTATGTTAACTTATACGTGATTATTGTCATCATGCAATTGATAATCGCACTAATAATGCATATATACAATAAGAGTAAAATTTCTTTCATGCAAGATTAATATTTTGTTGTTGACTAACTTTACAAGTTAAATAAATCACTATAAATAGTTAAATTATATGATTATTAGTCAAATTGAGCAATCTATTTTGCATTTAACATATTCAATCGTGACGCGAATTCTTTATGTTAAACGTTAATTTTTTTATGACATTTTGGTCCCCCCCGGTTGAACTTTCTGGATCCGCCCCTGACCACTTCCACAACATATCCAACAACACCACCGTTGCACCGCGATCACCAACACCCATCACATGCCAACATCCATTCACCACATCATCCCAACCATCAAATCTCAACACCCTCAATTGTAAGAAAAATAAAGATTAGAGAAAAATATTGGGTAGAATCAAGCAGATTCCAACACCCATCGATTCCCCCGCAATACAGTAGATCTGGTAAAAAAAAAGCCCATCTACAGAGAAGGATGGTGGGGACAGATGCGGCGGCGGTGGACAGATGTAGTGGCAGAGGCTTGGCCAAGGGCTAGACGGGCGGCGACAGCATCAATGCATCCACCTGTCGGCACCACCCAATGCCCCCATCCACACCCACCACCGTACCCCAACAACAACGCCCCCACCACACCATTGCGACCTATCAACAACCCACCAAACAACCCACCGCACCACCGCGACCCATCGGAAACCCACCCAACAACGCCGCACAAACACCACAATAACCACCCATCTGCCAACACCACAATAACCAACCAACAGAACACTGATCTACCTCCCAACACCTCAGTAACCACCCAACTGCACCATGGCCACACCACCGTAACCAAATTCATCATTTCCATCTCCTAATTTTTTTCAGTTTCAATCGGTGGGCTCAACATCGAAATTAAGACAATCAATGGTGTAATCCCGTCATTGATTTGCAGAGCAAAAAGAATTCAGGCGGAGGCAGATATATATATATATATATATATATATATATATCTATATATATATATATATATATATATATATATAAATGGACGAAAGAAGAGAGAGAGAGAAGACCGGAGTGAATTAACTCTGTTTTATTTCTCTTACAAGGTCATATTTGGGAAAAAGATGAAAAAAGTGAAAAAAAAACTATATGAGTCCGAGAAATATGCTATTGTAAAAACAAATCATATGAGCCGTTCGATCTGTGATGCGAACGGCTACAGATCAGTTGGAGAAATATGCTATTGTAAAAAAAATCATATGAGCCGTTCGATCTGTGATGCGAACGACTAGAGATCGGTTGGAGAAATAATGACTTCTCCATTGGTAGATGTGGATCTGATCCATATCTACTAGTGGAAAAATAGTTATTATTTCTCTAGCGGTGATCTAGCCATCCACCGGAGGTTGTGGATGACTCAAATTAGATATTTTGTAGGGAAAATTGCAAAAACCACCCTCGTGGTTTGAGCCATTTGCAAAAAGACCCCTGTAGTTACAAAAGTTGCAAAGAGACACCTGTGGTCGCAAAAGTGTTGCAACCGTCAAAAAAATCGTTCAAACTAACGGCAACAGTGCGTTTGGCAGAGATTAATTTAACGAAATGACCAAGTTGCCCTCTATTTCTTCTTCTCTTCCCAAACCCTAATTTTCTTTCCTATTCTAATCACATAAACCCTAACCACCGCCACCTCCTGCTCCACCAAATCTCCTGCTGCCATCAGCCCCTCAAGCCAAAACCCTAACCGCTCTCACCAAGCCCCATCCACCACCACCCAACCTTGTGCGTCTATGCTGTCGCAGCCCCGTCACCGTGCGCCGTCGATGTAAACCCTTCACAATCCCGCCGCCACCATTCTGTTTGCCAGCCACCATTCTGTTTGCCAGGCACAACCGGCGCCACCATCAGCCCCACCCAATCCCGATGCCGCCATCATTCTGAAACCCTAGATCTGACTTTGTGCAATTCGGGTAGGTAAATCAGATCTGGGCTTAGATCTAGGGTTTCACAAACTTTGATGTTGTTGATTTACCAAAATTGCACAAACTTAGATCTAGGGTTTCAATCGCACCTTGGGATTGAAACCTTAGATCTAAGTATGTGCGATTTGATGAGGCAGTGGCGGCGACGGGTTTCGATAAGGCAGGTAGCAACGGGGCGGTCGTGGGTAAGGCAGGTGGCAGATGGGGTGGGGTGATGGAGGCAGTGGCGGCGACGGGTTTCGATTAGGCGGAGTTGTGGCAGTGATGAGAGAGATCTGCTTCGGTTTGTGGACACGGCAGACATGGCTGGGTGATGGTGGTAGGGGCGGCGTGGCTGTGAGAGAGAGAGGGCTTGGGCTTGTGTCCATGAATGGCAGGCTGGAGAGGCGACGGTGTGGCTAGGGTGGTCTCTGCTGGAGACTTTTGTTGACAGGGGTATTTTGGACAATATTTTTATTTCGTTACGAAAACCGTTGGTTGCAACACTTTTGCGACCACATGTGTCTCTTTGCAACTTTTGTAACTACAGGGGTCTTTTTGCAAATGGCTCAAACCACGAGGGTGGTTTTTGCAATTTTCCCTATTTTGTACACTAACCGCTACGCTTAGTAACGATTAGGGGCGGCCGAGAGCTGAGGGTATAAATAGTGGAGCGGTCTAGGGAAATTGGGGGGGGGGGGGGGCAAGCCAAACCGCTACTAAGGATAACGGTTAGCCGGGGAGTTAGATATGTCCACCAATAGATTAGATTTTGAATTTTTTTTTTTTTTTTTGTAGAATAGGAGAATGACATTGATAATTTAAAGTTGACAGAGTTGCTCTTTTCTAGAGTTCATAAATATTAGTTCACGACATTCCCGTGACTCAGTATATATGACGAAAAAAGGTCAACAAGAAACTTAATAAACTTACACACATTATAACTAAGCTAAAGTAGAGCATATGCTACACTTTAGCTCAACTTAAAGTAACATGCAAATTTTACAGGTTTAGAAAACAAAAAGTACAGAAAAAAAATAATAATAATAACAAAGCAAAGGGTTGTATTGACAGCGCAGGCAACTAGGAACCGCACGACTCAAAGGTGACCTAATCGTCTATGAAAGCGCCGCACACAACCAAAGATATTTGACAATGCAATTTCTACTATCACTTAACAAATCTGAAACATAAAGCCTCAGTAAAGGGCAGAAGACCCTCTAAGTGCACACAATAGACTTAAAGTAGACACAGGGGACGCTCAAAACTAGTACGAGCACTAGAACACCCCTAGCCCAGAATTAACAGTTTACCCCGAAAAACCCACATGGCAGATCCTTTCCCCCCCCCCCCCTCTCCGCCTACCCCCCGGTCTCCAAATCCCCCTCTTTCTTCCTAACAAAACTCACATCCCCCTCCCTTCGAGACCCTATCCCCCCCACCCCACCCCACCCTACCCTCCCAAGACCCCAAGGTTTCCAAAAAGCAAACCAAACTCAGGCCAAAGCCCTCTACAACCGAGCCCCCCTAAGATAACTAGATACACCCCAATCAACCACAAAACCAATCTCCACCACTACACAACAGGAAATAGAAAGAAGTAAAAGCAATCTGAAACACCTTCCAGAAATTACGATCAAAAGTCAGTGAGAATTCCGGCCAACGTCTGTGAGAATCTTGACCATCTCTGGTGAAATTCTGGTCACCACCGATGAAATTATGGTTACCTACAGCGAACGGTGGAAGAGAATACGATCTAGCACATCTATGTATATCTGCATAAATCAGCCGAGATTGGAGAGAAAACTTTAGATCGCCGTTGCTGATATGAGGCCAAACGTCAACCACCACTTGTGCCACCGTCCCACTGTACACGTTGTAAAAGAACCACCACACAAAACAAAAGCTACATACAAATCGCCTGAGCGGCTGCCGCCCCACGAGTGCAGAAGCATGGTGGGGCAGCCACAATGACTTGTCGGTGGAACTAGGTTTTTAAAGAGAAAGGGAGAGAAGTTTTAGAGAGACAGAGAGCCAAACCGCTACTAAGGATAGCGGTTAGCCGGGGAGTTAGATATGTCAACCACTAGATTAGATTTTGATTATTTTTTTTTTGTAGAATAGGAGAATGACATCGATAATTTAAAGTTGACAGAGTTGCCCTTTTCTAGACTTCATAAATATTAGTTTACGACATTCATCTAACTCAGTGTATATGATGAAAAAACGCCAACAAGAAACCTAATAAACTTGCACACATTATAATTAAGCTAAAGTAGAGCATATGCTACACTTTAGCTCAACTTAAAGTAACATGCCAATTTTATAGGTTTAGAAAACCAAAAGTACGGAACAAAAATAATAATAAAAACAAAGCAAAGGGCTGTATTAACAGAGCAGGCAACTGGGAACCGCACGACTCAGAGGTGAGCTAATCGTCTATGAAGTCGCCGCACACAACCAAAGATATTTCACAGTGCAATTTCTACTATCACTTAACAAATCTGAAATATAAAGCCTCAGTATAGGGCAGAAGACCCACTAAGTGCACACAATAGACATAAAGTAGACACAGGGGATGCTCAAAACTAGTACGAACACTAGAACACCCCGAGCCAAGAATTAATAGTTTACCCCGAAAAACCAACTTCCCCCCCCCCCCTCCGCTTACCCTCCGGTCTCCAAATCCCCCTCTTTCTTCCTACCAAAACTCACATCCCCCTACCCTCGAGACCCTATCCCCCCCCCACCCCACCCTACCTTCCCAAAACCCCAAGGTTTCCCAAAAGCAAACCAAACTCAGGCCAAAGCCCCTCTACAACCGAGCCCTCCTAAGACTAATAGATACACCCCAATCAACCACAAAACCAATCTCCACCACTGCACAATAGGAAACAGAAAGAAGTAAAAGCAATCTGAAACACCTTCCAGAAATTACGGTCAAAAGTCAGTGAGAATTCCGGCCAACGTGTGTGAGAATTTTGACCATCTCTGGTGAGATTCTGGTCACCACCGATCAAATTATGGTTACCTACAGCGAACGGTGGAAGAGAATAAGATCTAGCACATCTATTTAGATCTACATAGATCAGCCGAGATTGGAGAGAAAACTTTAGATCGCCGTTGCCGATCTGAGGCCAAACGTCAACCACCACTTGTGCCACCGTCCCACTGTACACGTTGTAAAAGAACCACCACACAAAACAAAAGCTACATACAAATCGCCTGAGCGGCTACCGCCCCACGAGTGAGAAGCATGGTGGGGCGGCCACAATGACTTGTCGGTGGAACTAGGTTTTTAAACAGAAAGAGAGAGAAGTTTTAGAGAGAGAGAGAGAGAGAGAGAGAGAGCGCCAAACCGCTACTAAGGATAGCGATTAGCTGGGGAGTTAGATATGTCCACCAATAGATTAGATTTTGATTTTTTTTTTTTTTGTAGAATAGGAGAATGACATTGATAATTTAAAGTTGACAGAGTTGCTCTTTTCTAGAGTTCATAAATATTAGTTTATGACATTCTTCTAACTCAGTATATATGATGAAAATGGCTAAGAAGAAACCTAATAAACTTACACACATTATAATTAAGCTAAAGTAGAGCATATGCTACATTTTAGATCAACTTAAAGTAACATACAAATTTTACAGGTTTAGAAAACCAAAAGTACGGAACAAAAATAATAATAAAAACAAAGCAAAGGGTTGTATTAACAGAGCACGCAACTGGGAACCGCAGGACTCAAAGGTGAGCTAATCGTCTATGAAGGCGCCGCACACAACCAAAGATATTCGACACCGCAATTTCAACTATCACTTAACAAATCTGAAACATAAAGCCTCAGTACAGGGCAGAAGACCCACTAAGTGCACACAATAGACGTAAAGTAGACACAGGGCACGCTCGAAACTAGTACGAGCACTAGAACACCCCCAGCCAAGAATTAACCGTTTACCCTGAAAAACCCACATGGCAGATCCCTTCCCCCCCCCCCCCCCTTCCGCCTACCCCCGGTCTCCAAATCCTCCTCTTTCTTCCTAACAAAACTCTTCTCCCCCTCCCCTCGAGACCCTATCCCCCCACCCCACCCCACCCTCCCAAGACCCCAAGGTTTCCCAACAGCAAACCAAACTCAGGCCAAAGCCCCTCTACAACCGAGCCCTCCTATGACTACTAGATACACCTCAATCAACCACAAAACCAATGTCCACCACTGCACAATAGAAAACAGAAAGAAGTAAAAGCAATCTGAAACACCTTCCTGAAATTACGGTCAAAAGTCAGTGAGAATTCCGGCCAACGCGTGTGAGAATTTTGACCATCTCTGGTGAGATTCTGGTCACCGCCGATGAAATTATGGTTACCTCCAGCGAACGGTGGAAGAGAATAAGATCTAGCACATCTACGTAGATTTGCATAGATCAACCGAGATTGGAGAGAAAACTTTAGATCACCGCTGCCGATCTGAGGCCAAACGTCAACCACCACTTGTGCCACCGTCCCACTCTACACGTTGTAAAAGAACCACCACACACAAAACAAAAGCTACATACAAATCGCCTGAGCGGCTGCCGCCCCACGAGTGCAGAAGCATGGTGGGGCGGCCACAATGACATGTCGGTGGAACTAGGTTTTTAGAAAGAAAGGGAGAGAAGTTTTTGAGAGACAGAGTGCCAAACCCCTACTAAGGATAGCGGTTAGCCATGGAGTTAAATATGTCCACCAATATATTAGATTTTGAATTTTTTTTGTAGAATAGGAGAATGACATTGATAATTTAAAGTTGACAGAGTTGCTCCTTTCTAGACTTCATAAATATTAGTTTACGACATTCTTCTAACTCAGTGTATATGATGAAAAAAGGCCAACAAGAAACCTAATAAACTTACACACATTATAATTAAGCTAAAGTAGAGCATATGCTACACTTTAGCTCAACTTAAAGTAACATGCAACTTTTACAGGTTTAGAAAACCAAAAGTACGGAACAAAAATAATAATAAAAACAAAGCAAAGGGTTGTATTAACAGAGCAGGCAACTGGGAACCGCAGGAGTCAAAGGTGAGCTAATCGTCTATGAAGGCGCCGCACACAACCAAAGATATTTGACCTTGCAATTTCTACTATCACTTAACAAATCCCAAACATAAAGCCTCAGTAAAGGGCAGAGGATCCACTAAGTGCACACAACAGACTTAAATTAGACCCAGGGGACACTCAAAACTAGTACGAGCACTAGAACACCCCCGCACCCCCAGCCCAGAATTAACAGTTTACCCCAAAAAACCCACATGGCAGATCCCTTCCCCCCCCCCCCCTCCGCCTACCCCTCGGTCTCCAAAGCCCCCTATTTCTTCCTAACAAAACTCACATCCCCCTCCCCTCGAGACCCTATCCCCCCCACCCCACCCTACCCTCCCAAGACCCCAAGGTTTCCCAAATGCAAACCAAACTCAGGCCAAAGCCCCTCTACAACCGAGCCCTCCTAAGACTACTAGATACACCCCAATCAACCACAAAACCAATCTCCACCACTACACAAAAGGAAATAGAAAGAAGTAAAAGCAATCTGAACACCTTCCAGAAATTATGATCAAAAGTCAGTGAGAATTCCGGCCAACGTGTGTGAGAATCTTGACCATCTCTGGTTAAATTCTGGTCACCACCGATGAAATTATGGTTACCTACAGCGAACGGTGGACGAGAATAAGATCTAGCACATCTATGCAGATCTGCATAGATCAGCCGAGATTGGAGAGAAAACTTTAGATCGCCGTTGCTGATATGAGGCCAAACGTCTACCACCACTTGTGCCACCGTCCCTCTGTACACGTTGTAAAAGAACCACCACACAAAACAAAACCTACATAAAAATCGCCTGAGCGGCTGCCGCCCCATGAGTGCAGAAGCATGGTGGGGCGGCCACAATGACTTGTCGGTGGAACTAGGTTTTTAAAGAGAAAGGGAGAGAAGTTTTAGAGAGACAGAGAGCCAAACCGCTACTAAGGATAGCGGTTAGCCGGGGAGTTAGATATGTCCGCCACTAGATTAGATTTTGATTTTTTTTTGTAGAATAAGAGAATGACATCGATAATTTAACGTTGACAGAGTTGCTCTTTTCTAGACTTCATAAATATTAGTTTACGACATTCTTCTAACTCAGTGTATATGATGAAAAAAGGCCAACAAGAAACCTAATAAACTTACACACATTATAATTAAGCTAAAGTAGAGCATATGCTACACTTTAGCTCAACTTAAAGTAACATGCCAATTTTATAGGTTTAGAAAACCAAAAGTACGGAACAAAAATAATAATAAAAACAAAGCAAAGGGCTGTATTAACAGAGCAGGCAACTGGGAACCGCACGACTCAGAGGTGAGCTAATCGTCTATGAAGTCGCCGCACACAACCAAAGATATTTTACATTGCAATTTCTACTATCACTTAACAAATCTGAAACATAAAGCCTCAGTACAGGGCAGAAGACCCACTAAGTGCACACAATAGACATAAAGTAGACACAGGGGATGCTCAAAACTAGTACGAACACTAGAACACCCCGAGCCAAGAATTAATAGTTTACCCCGAAAAACCAAGATGGCAGATCCCTTCCCCCCCCCCCTCCTCCGCTTACCCTCCGGTCTCCAAATCCCCCTCTTTCTTCCTACCAAAACTCACATCCCCCTCCCCTCGAGACCCTATCCGCCCCCACCCCACCCTACCTTCCCAAAACCCCAAGGTTTCCCAAAAGCAAACCAAACTCAGGCCAAAGCCCCTCTACAACCGAGCCCTCCTAAGACTAATAGATACACCCCAATCAACCACAAAACCAATCTCCACCACTGCACAATAGGAAACAGAAAGAAGTAAAAGCAATCTGAAACACCTTCCAGAAATTACGGTCAAAAGTCAGTGAGAATTTCGGCCAACGTGTGTGAGAATTTTGACCATCTCTGGTGAGATTCTGGTCACCACCGATCAAATTATGGTTACCTACAGCGAACGGTGGAAGAGAATAAGATCTAGCACATCTATGTAGATCTGCATAGATCAGCCGAGATTGGAGAGAAAACTTTAGATCGCCGTTGCCGATCTGAGGCCAAACGTCAACCACCACTTGTGCCACGGTCCCACTGTACACGTTGTAAAAGAACCACCACACAAAACAAAAGCTACATACAAATCGCCTGAGCGGCTGCCGCCCCACGAGTGCAGAAGCATGGTGGGGCGGCCACAATGGCTTGTCGGTGGAACTAGGTTTTTAGACAGAAAGGGAGAGAAGTTTTAGAGAGATAGAGAGAGAGAGCCAAACCGCTACTAAGGATAGCGATTAGCTGGGGAGTTAGATATGTCCACCAATAGATTAGATTTTGATTTTTTTTTTTTGTAGAATAGGAGAATGACATTGATAATTTAAAGTTGACAGAGTTGCTCTTTTCTAGAGTTCATAAATATTAGTTTATGACATTCTTCTAACTCAGTATATATGATGAAAAAGGCCAACAAGAAACTTAATAAACTTACACACATTATAATTAAGCTAAAGTAGAGCACATGCTACACTTTAGCTCAACTTAAAGTAACACGAAAATTTGACAAGTTTAGAAAACCAAAAGTACGGAACAAAAATAATAATGAAAACAAAGCAAAGGGTTGTATTAACAGAGCAGGCAACTGGGAACCGCAGGACTCAAAGGTGAGCTAATCGTCTATGAAGGCGCCGCACACAACCAAAGATATTCGACATCGCAATTTCCACTATCACTTAACAAATCTGAAACATAAAGCCTCAGTACAGGGCAGAAGACCCACAAAGTGCACACAATAGACGTAAAGTAGACACAGGGCACGCTCGAAACTAGTACGAGCACTAGAACACCCCCAGCCAAGAATTAACAGTTTACCCTGAAAAACCCACATGGCAGATCCCTTCCCCCCCCCTTCCGCCTACCCCCGGTCTCCAAATCCTCCTCTTTCTTCCTAACAAAACTCATCTCCCCCTCCCCTCGAGACCCTATCCCCCCACCCCACCCCACCCTCCTAAGACCCCAAGGTTTCCCAACAGCAAACCAAACTCAGGCCAAGGCCCCTCTACAACCGAGCCCTCCTAAGACTACTAGATACACCTCAATCAACCACAAAACCAATCTCCACCACTGCACAATAGAAAACAGAAAGAAGTAAAAGCAATCTGAAACACCTTCCAGAAATTACGGTCAAAAGTCAGTGAGAATTTCGGCCAACGTGTGTGAGAATTTTGACCATCTCTGGTGAGATTCTGGTCACCACCGATGAAATTATGGTTACCTCCAGCGAACGGTGGAAGAGAATAAGATCTAGCACATCTATGTAGATCTGCATAGATCAGCCGAGATTGGAGAGAAAACTTTAGATCACCGCTGCCGATCTGAGGCCAAACGTCAACCACCACTTGTGCCACCGTCCCACTCTACACGTTGTAAAAGAACCACCACACACAAAACAAAAGCTACATACAAATCGCCTGAGCGGCTGCCGCCCCACGAGTGCAGAAGCATGGTGGGGCGGCCACAATGACTTGTCGGTGGAACTAGGTTTTTAGAGAGAAAGGGAGAGAGGTTTTAGAGAGACAGAGTGCCAAACTGCTACTAAGGATAGCGGTTAGCCAGGGAGTTAGATATGTCCACCAATAGATTAGATTTTGAATTTTTTTTTTTGTAGAATAGGAGAATGACATTGATAATTTAAAGTTGACAGAGTTGCTCCTTTCTAGACTTCATAAATATTAGTTTACGACATTCTTCTAACTCAGTGTATATGATGAAAAAAGGCCAACAAGAAACCTAATAAACTTACACACATTATAATTAAGCTAAAGTAGAGCATATGCTACACTTTAGCTCAACTTAAAGTAACTTGCAAATTTTACAGGTTTAGAAAACCAAAAGTGCGGAACAAAAATAATAATAAAAACAAAGCAAAGGGTTGTATTAACAGAGCAGGCAACTGGGAACCGCACGACTCAGAGGTGAGCTAATCGTCTATGAAGGCGCCGCACACAACCAAAGATATTTGACATTGCAATTTCTACTATCACTTAACAAATCTGAAACATAAAGCCTCAGTACAGGGCAGAAGACCCACTAAGTGCACACAATAGACATAAAGTAGACACAGGGGATGCTCAAAACTAGTACGAACACTAGAACACCCCGAGCCAAGAATTAATAGTTTACCCCGAAAAACCAACATGGCAGATCCCTTCCCCCCCCGCCCCGCCTACCCCCGGTCTCCAAATCGCCCTCTTTCTTCCTACCAAAACACACATCCCCCTCCCCTCGAGACCCTATCCCCCACCACCCCACCCTACCTTCCCAAAACCCCAAGGTTTCCCAAAAGCAAACCAAACTCAGGCCAAAGCCCTTCTACAACCGAGCCCTCCTAAGACTAATAGATACACCCCAATCAACCACAAAACCAATCTCCACCACTGCACAATAGGAAACAGAAAGAAGTAAAAGCAATCTGAAACACCTTCCAGAAATTACGGTCAAAAGTCAGTGAGAATTCCGGCCAACGTGTGTGAGAATTTTGACCATCTCTGGTGAGATTCTGGTCACCACCGATCAAATTATGGTTACCTACAGTGAACGGTGGAAGAGAATAAGATCTAGCACATCTATGTAGATCTGCATAGATCAGCCGAGATTGGAGAGAAAACTTTAGATCACCGCTGCCGATCTGAGGCCAAACGTCAAATCGCCTAAGCGGCTGCCGCCCCACGAGTGCAGAAGCATGGTGGGGCGGCCACAATGGCTTGTCGGTAGAACTAGGTTTTTAGACAGAAAGGGAGAGAAGTTTTATAGAGAGAGAGAGAGCCAAACCGCTACTAAGGATAGCGATTAGCTGGGGAGTTAGATATGTCCACCAATAGATTAGAGTTTGAATTTTTTATTTTTATTTTTGTAGAATAGGAGAATGACATTGATAATTTAAAGTTGACAGAGTTGCTCTTTTCTAGAGTTCATAAATATTAGTTTATGACATTCTTCTAACTCAGTATATATGATGAAAAAGGCCAACAAGAAACTTAATAAACTTACACACATTATAATTAAGCTAAAGTAGAGCACATGCTACACTTTAGCTCAACTTAAAGTAACACGCAAATTTGACAGGTTTAGAAAACCAAAAGTACGGAACAAAAATAATAATAAAAACAAAGCAAAGGGTTGTATTAACAGAGAAGGCAACTGGGAACCGCAGGACTCAAAGGTGAGCTAATCGTCTATGAAGTCGCCGCACACAACCCAAGATATTCGACATCGCAATTTCCACTATCACTTAACAAATCTGAAACATAAATCCTCAGTACAGGGCAGAAGACCCACAAACTGCACACAATAGACGTAAAGTAGACACAGGGCACGCTCGAAACTAGTACGAGCACTAGAACACCCCCAGCCAAGAATTAACAGTTTACCCTGAAAAACCCACATGGCAGATCCCTTCCCCCCCGCCCCCTTCCGCCTACCCCCGGTCTCCAAATCCTCCTCTTTCTTCCTAACAAAACTCATCTCCCCCTCCCCTCGAGACCCTATCCCCCCCACCCCACCCCACCCACCCAAGACCCCAAGGTTTCCCAACAGCAAACCAAACTCAGGCCAAGGCCCCTCTACAACCGAGCCCTCCTAAGACTACTAGATATACCTCAATCAACCACAAAACCGATCTCCACCACTGCACAATAGAAAACATAAAGAAGTAAAAGCAATCTGAAACACCTTCCAGAAATTACGGTCAAAAGTCAGTGAGAATTCCGGCCAACGTGTGTGAGTATTTTGACCATCTCTGGTGAGATTCTGGTCACCACCGATCAAATTATGGTTACCTCCAGCGAACGGTGGAAGAGAATAAGATCTAGCACATCTATGTAGATCTGTATAGATCAGCCGAGATTGGAGAGAAAACTTTAGATCACCGCTACCGATCTGAGGCCAAACGTCAACCACCACTTGTGCCACCGTCCCACTGTACACGTTGTAAAAGAACCACCACACACAAAACAAAAGCTACATACAAATCGCCTGAGCGGCTGCCGCCCCACGAGTCCAGAAGCATGGTGGGGCGGCCACAATGACTTGTCGGTGGAACTAGGTTTTTAGAGAGAAAGGGAGAGAAGTTTTAGAGAGACAGAGTGCCAAACCGCTACTAAGGATAGCGGTTAGCCAGGGAGTTAGATATGTCCACCAATAGATTAGATTTTGATTATTTTTTTTTTCTAGAATAGGAGAATGACATTGATAATTTAAAGTTGACAGAGTTGCTCTTTTCTAGACTTCATAAATATTAGTTTACGACATTGTTCTAACTCAGTGTATATGATGAAAAAAGGCCAACAAGAAACCTAATAAACTTACACACATTATAATTAAGCTAAAGTAGAGCATATGCTACACTTTAGCTCAACTTAAAGTAACATGCAAATTTTACAGGTTTAGAAAACCAAAAGTACGGAACAAAAATAATAATAAAAACAAAGCAAAGGGTTGTATTAACAGAGCAGGCAACTGGGAACCGCACGACTCAGAGGTGAGCTAATCGTCTATGAAGGCGCCGCACACAACCAAAGATATTTGACATTGCAATTTCTACTATCACTTAACAAATCTGAAACATAAAGCCTCAGTACAGGGCAGAAGACCCACTAAGTGCACACAATAGACATAAAGTAGACACAGGGGATGCTCAAAACTAGTACGAACACTAGAACAACCCGAGCCAAGAATTAATAGTTTACCCCGAAAAACCAACGTGGCGGATCCCTTCCCCCCCCTCCTCCGCCTACCCCCGGTCTCCAAATCGCCCTCTTTCTTCCTACCAAAACACACAACCCCCTCCCCTCGAGACCCTATCCCCCCTACCCCACCCTACCTTCCCAAAACCCCAAGGTTTCCCAAAAGCAAACCAAACTCAGGCCAAAGCCCCTCTACAACCGAGCCCTCCTAAGACTAATAGATACACCCCAATCAACCACAAAACCAATCTCCACCACTGCACAATAGGAAACAGAAAGAAGTAAAAGCAATCTGAAACACCTTCCAGAAATTACGGTCAAAAGTCAGTGAGAATTCCGGCCAACGTGTGTGAGAATTTTGACCATCTCTGGTGAGATTCTGGTCACCACCGATCAAATTATGGTTACCTACAGTGAACGGTGGAAGAGAATAAGATCTAGCACATCTATGTAGATCTGCATAGATCAGCCGAGATTGGAGAGAAAACTTTAGATCACCGCTGCCGATCTGAGGCCAAACGTCAACCACCACTTGTGCCACCGTCCCACTGTACACGTTGTAAAAGAACCACCACACAAAACAAAAGCTACATACAAATCGCCTGAGCGGCTGCCGCCCCACGAGTGCAGAAGCATGGTGGGGCGGCCACAATGGCTTGTCGGTGGAACTAGGTTTTTAGACAGAAAGGGAGAGAAGTTTTATAGAGAGAGAGAGAGAGAGCCAAACCGCTACTAAGGATAGCGATTAGCTGGGGAGTTAGATATGTCCACCAATAGATTAGATTTTGAATTTTTTTTTGTTTTTTGTAGAATAGGAGAATGACATTGATAATTTAAAGTTGACAGAGTTGGTCTTTTCTAGAGTTCATAAATATTAGTTTATGACATTCTTCTAACTCAGTATATATGATGAAAAAGGCCAACAAGAAACTTAATAAACGTACACACATTATAATTAAGCTAAAGTAGAGCATATGCTACACTTTAGCTCAACTTAAAGTAACACGCAAATTTGACAGGTTTAGAAAACCAAAAGTACGGAACAAAAATAATAATAAAAACAAAGCAAAGGGTTGTATTAACAGAGCAGGCAACTGGGAACCGCAGGACTCAAAGGTGAGCTAATCGTCTATGAAGGCGCCGCACACAACCAAAGATATTCGACATCGCAATTTCCACTATCACTTAACAAATCTGAAACATAAAGCCTCAGTACAGGGCAGAAGACCCACAAAGTGCACACAATAGACGTAAAGTAGACACAGGGCACGCTCGAAACTAGTACGAGCACTAGAACACCCCCAGCCAAGAATTAACAGTTTACCCTGAAAAACCCACATGGCAGATCCCTTCCCCCCCCCCCCTCCGCCTACCCCCGGTCTCCAAATCCTCCTCTTTCTTCCTAATAAAACTCATCTCCCCCTCCCCTCGAGACCCTATCCCCCCCACCCCACCCCACCCTCCCAAGACCCCAAGGTTTCCCAACAGCAAACCAAACTCAGGCCAAGGCCCCTCTACAACCGAGCCCTCCTAAGACTACTAGATACACCTCAATCAACCACAAAACCAATCTCCACCACTGCACAATAGAAAACATAAAGAAGTAAAAGCAATCTGAAACACCTTCCAGAAATTACGGTCAAAAGTCAGTGAGAATTCCGGCCAACGTGTGTGAGAATTTTGACCATCTCTGGTGAGATTCCGGCCAAAAGTACTTGTAACATATGTACTCTTCTATTATGACACTTTGTATTCTATATGTTTTTTCTATGTCAGTATACCATATTCTGAAAATGACAATACAAACCTTAGAAGTATATGTCTTACCCTTCAACATAACCTTCAACCTTCATTCAACACAGTCACCCCATTCCAACCTTCACCCTCTACAAATTTAAGTTGACTTATTCATCTCGGTGGTACCATATACTAATTCAAGCTGACCCGTTTCTTCAACTAAATCAATGCACATCTTAAACTTTTGTAGCTCTGTACCTGGACTTTGGTAGATTTGCACATTAACTTACACCACCAGCACCAAAATGTCTAGATCAGCACCCAAAGCCGAAACACAACCAAAATCCCAAATCACCCATGCTGCCGCACATCCCCTCACTCATCATCATCACACAATCCAGTGGAATGGGTGCTGCGCACCCCCCCTTCTTCCCCCCACCCACCCACCCCAACTGCACCAGCGCCATTGCCACCACTGCTCCGCTTATCTGTTAATGTGTATGCACATATAACACATAAAACAACATATATAACACTTAAAACATAATTGCATTTACAGATCTAACGGTGGTGGTGATTGGGCAAAGTAGGTTGTGTTTTGTTTGGGGGGGGGGGGAGCAACCGGAAGAGGGGTGCGTGGTGGCGTTGGGTAAAACCAGGAGTAGTATTGATGCTTTTTTAGAAATTAAAGATGTAGAAAAAGAAAGAAGATGGCATGTGAAAGGCAAATTCAAAGAAAATAAAAGAGTAAAAAACAAATGAGGTCATCTCCCCCTCTCTCTCTCTAAAAATATCTCTCACATCTCTCTAAGCAAACTCTCACAGACAGCCCCCGCAGCCGCCCCACCGTATGATGGTGCGCGTAGGGTGGTGGCCGGAATCCGGCCTAGGACTAGGTACACAATCTGTCTTCTTTTAGTTAGTTTATGCTCTAAGGGAGGTCTTCTTCCGAGGCCGGTGGAAGATCAAGGATGGAGGGCGGTGGAAGACTACGATGCGGTGGCCGGCGCCATCATACCCAGCCACGATCGGGGACGGTTACCAGCGCCGATTCACCGGATTTCTTCAGATCTATGAAGATCTAGGGTTTTTCTTGATTTTTTAGATCTGATAGATCTAGATCGGAGTGATCGTCATGGGATTGTTTAGTTTGTATTGTTGATTGAAGTGGTTTGATTTTGCTCGGGTTCGATCTATAAGTGCTGGCAGTGGCCAAAATTCAGCTGGCGATGACCAGGATCCTATCGGCGGCGTCCGGATTATTTGCCGGCAGTAATTAGGGCTCTTTAGTTGGCTGTAGGGTGTCCATTTTGGTTACTAGGCTCTGTTTCTAGGTTTTGGTGCCTAGGATTTTGCTTTGTTACACCGTGGCCTCGGGTGGGTTTTAGGGGTTTTAGGAGTGTTTGGGTGGGGGTGGGGAGAGGGGGGGTTGGGGCCCTCCGGAGGGGGGTGGGGCGAAGGGGTTTCTTGGGTAATTTGTGTGTGGGGAATTGGGTGGGGGGATGGGGCGAAGTCATATACAGTCTAGCTTAGGCCTGATTTGTGACTGTTGGTTTGCTGCCCGGCCTAATGGTGGCCGTGTTTTGGAGGGAAATCGCCGGCAAATTATTGTGAACCATGCAAGGTTACCTGCCTCTTGTATTTGCATTGTGATCCTTTTGATTGCCGAGTACATCTTTGTCTTTCGTCCAACTCAAGTTGACTCCCTAATTGTAATTTTTGTGGTGTTTAGATTTATAGTGTTTCTTTTTAGTTTACTTCTTGTTTTTTATAACCTTTAGGCATCTGCTTATTGCTTAAAGTTAATCTAAAGTGTAGGATATGCTCTGCTTTAGTTTAATTGTAATTGGTTTCGGGTCTATAGGTTCGTTGTTAGTTTCTGACCTTTGTGGTCGTGTATACACAGAGTCACGGAAATGTCGTGACCTTTACTCGCAATTGGACAACTCTGTAACCGTTTAATTATCAATGATATTCTCTTATTAACCGGAAAAAAAAGGCAAAAAAAAGGGTGAATGAGTTATTTTATAAAATTTGTTAGTTGTATTTAATTTGTATACCACCCGGTCAAAAGACGTATTTTGTTTTATTTTTTATAGTTGACGAACACACATGTAATTCTGAACTAAACTCAAGGGGTTCAGTAATATTATCCTTAAAGATATGTTATTTCTGGTCCATTCTTTAGTGACGAGTCTTCTCTTTTTAGTAACAAATAAGGAGCAAAAATAGTCCCACCCTTTAAATTATTGAAGAGCCTGCGTTTTAAAACACCTACCCGTGTTCTAGAAAACTCATAATGCATAGGGAGAACTCGTAAAACTCGGTTTGCATCGACCCACATCAATTTGAAACAACTATATAGTTAGAGATTATGACATAACGATGCTTAAATGTTACAAAAGTCTAAGGTAACAAAATAAAGAGCAAAGGGATGCTCAATATAAAACAATACAAAGTTATTCTTTTGCAACCCTGTTGGTGTTCACAAAAAGGAATCAACGTGTAAACAAGCAAATGTAAGTGTGAAAATTTATTTTTTCCTAACAAAGACGTTGCTTCATAGACTAAGCTTAAATAACTGATGAGAACTCAATGCCCCTCCTAATTATTTAGGAAAAAGCTAATTCGAAATATGTCATGTGATAAGCAATTTAAAATTCAACTATCATTAGCTGGTACTCACTGCACGTCTATATAACTACAATATTGATGCCACAGTGTCGGTGTAAGATCCTATGTACCATAATGGATGACTCACACTACTTACGGCGGCTATGTGTGCACCAAAGTCATAATCTATTTGTGATACAGACGTAAGTGACAATTGGCCTCACACAAGATGTAAAATATTTAAAGTTGGCCTTATCAAATATTGTCAAAGTTTTTATTAACAGTTACTTAACTAGTTCTTTGAGGAAGTCAAAGTTCTATGGTGGTGAGACTGTAAAAGTGAATCATGAGAGTCGACACAATAATTATTGTGAGACTACTTCTTCTTCTTCTTCTTCTTCTTTTTTCTTTAGTTAAATTTTTTGCAATATGTTAACTTATATGTGACTATTGTTCTCATATAATTTTTAATTACAATAGTAATATATATTTATTTTGTAAAAGTTAAGTTTCTTTCATGCAAGTTTAACATCCCGGAATTTTTCCGAAATGTTAACACTAAATCGATCTATAACACTAAGATAGTAATGTCCATAACCTCAATAACTAATGCAACAAGCTGTCAGAGCAACTAATCCATCGACTTAATCATAGTTGAAACATCAAGTCTAAACTAACAATTCTAAATAACAATAATGACCCACGCAGGGGTTCTAATGACTAATACTAAACTTAGATTCACTTGTTCGCTTGCCTCTAGTCCAATCTCAAGAAATCTAACGCTGGTTACTACCTGCAGAAAGGAAGTCAAAGGGGAGTGAGCTTTTGAGAGCCCAGTAAGGTCGCACAAAGAGTTAACAATAAGAAAAACGATTCGGACGATTTTTCATATAAAACTTTTGAAGAGTATTTTAAATGAAATACAACACTTAGACAAAGATGAACGAAACGAACGATTTTACATTCAAGTCTAATGACAACTTTTTGAGGAATTTAGCTTTCGATAAAATCACTACAATACGATATAAACATAAGGATGAGTATTCAACTCATTCCCTTAAATAATATTCATTTGAAACACTTCGGATATAATAAAGCATGAATGGATAATATTCAAAACAGTTCAAGTGTAATAAAACATAGACAGGAAACATTGAACATGAGTAGTACAGAAGCAAAGCCACCCCGGCAGTGCTCGATCGCTTTACATATGCATATGTACACTGACTAGTCCATCTAGGTACTAGTTAAACCCATCCAACAGACCATCCTTATAACGCCAACAATACAGACCATCCTTATGGCTCCCAAGTTACTAACTCATGTCAACATTGAGAAACAATAAATAACTTTCAAAACATTTTATGATAATTGAATCGATAAAATAGATGAGAGTAAACAATTTAAGAATTCCAAACGATCGCTTAAGGTTCAAGTTAGGCTTTCATGGACAGTTTCAAAACAACTTTTATATCAGCATAAAATCGAATCAATTTAGTTTGTAAAACTGTTCTATAAGCATTTGAAAACAGAATAACGAAATGGGGTTCGGATAGAAATCCCTTACCTCGGTCCAAGCTAAGCGATGCTATCAATCCTTGATCAATATTTTCTGAATAAACCTAGATTGGCAATTTACTTGTTAGAACATTATTTATGTAAAATACACTATAAACCCTAATATCAACTACCCACTGCGTACCCCACTCTCTCCGAAATCGCGCACTCATAACGGTTCCTGCACACGGCCAACCTAACCGAAAATCCTATACACTCCTTAACGTGTAATGGCACTCTAAAATTCATAATAAATTTCACTAAAATATTTTTATAGCTTAAAATATTAATAAAAGTCAGAATATGAATTTTTCTGAATTTTTGAATATTTTTGATTTAAAATAATTTCTTTAAATACAATAAAATCCAATAATAGCCATAATTACTTCCAGCTGCAAAACAAGTCCCAGAATTTTTATAAGAACTTTAAAATATATATAAAAATTATAGAAACTGAAATCAGAATTTAAAAGACATAAAAAATATTTCTTTATTTTTCGTTTTGCTTAATTCAATGCGATACTGAAAATGATAACAAATTGATTCCAAAAATCATCAAATTTATACTGAGTCTTTATTATACTATAAAAACATTACTATAATTTTTCCATGAACATTTTCAGGGTTTAAAGGCTTCAAAAGAATTTTCCAAATCTGAAATTACAGAAAATACTAAAAATTCATACGATCTCAGAAAATTATAAACTTTTGCCAAGAATTCTAATATGGACTATCTTACTATACTGTAAAGTTTCGCGTGCTACTGATAACCGTGCATTAGTTTACGCACGTGTCGAACTTAACGCTAATCTTTCCGCTCCAAACTTCTCTTCATCTTCTTCTTCTCTTTACTTTCTGCCCACACTCAGTACCCAGCATACTCATTCACGGCTGTGATGCAGTTTCCTCCTCCTCCATTACACCCACTCAACACACAACCCACACACATGCACTCATATTACATACACTCCCACACACACACACTCACGAGCCTCGCATGCACACACATCACTCCTCATACACAGTTATACACCCACCCAAATATCAAATACACACCTACTGAAGAATGGACCAAGGGTTGCATATGAAAATTCATATGCAACCAAGGTTAAATTCTGATAAAGAACCAAAAAATGGAGTCCACCTCAAAATGATTTGCTTCAACTTGAAAACAACAAAAACCCATCTTCACGTGTGAACTAGCAGAAGAAGAAAAAATTACCCAGCTGTTGTATTGTCCCCTCTTCCTCTCTCATTATACACAGCACTACACTCACAATACCCAGCACACACAAGCACACCCACACGAGCACTCACAGAACAATTACGCTCCTTGGCAACGCCACTTGCTTCCCCAAACACATACACATACATATATAATGCATATACCCAAATATACACAACACACAATCACCACTTCCACCTTCTCACACAAACACACGGTCACATATACACACAAAACACCATCACCAATACTCACTGCATAACACCAAATACGCAGGAAACTCACGGCATATTTCTCTCTTCTCACCGCTCCCTCACGCAGCCCCTCTTCACCTGTTCCATAAAAATTGTCATGACTTTATCTACCTAAAATAATGCTCTTCTCAGTGACCCATTTTGGAACTGCTCAACCCACTATCGTCTCTCTCTCTTTTCTTCAGCACATCCACGCACACCACTTCAAAATTTCAGTTACAGTCACACCACAACATGCATCATTTCACTCCTACGGCAGCCATGGCTGCATCTAAACCCAAATTCACAGCCATAAAACCCACACACTCACGTATACATACATGCAACGCACACTCACGGCTGCTCTCTAAACCCAGATCCCTTCTCTTCATTAAATCATATCGAGTAAACTAGAGGCAAAGTAGGGGTTAGAAACGTACCGGAAAAAAAATCCCGATCGCCGAAAGAATTTCTTCTCTTTCCGTCTCTCTCGGTCGAGCCTCAGAAAAATGGAAGAGAGCTTGGGACAGCTGCTCTCTTTCTTACCCTCCGCTGCAGATTCACTTCTTCCCTTTTCTCTTTTTCTCTCTCGATCTCTCTCTCTGCCGCAAATCCGAAGAAGAGAAGAACTGCGGGCCGGGGAAACGGCTGCCCTATAGTATAAGATATAAAACCCTAAATGGACAATTACTAAAAACCCCCCTCCAAGTTTCGTTAGTTATTCAAAGTTTACCCAAAATATTTTATTGTTTTAAAAGGGTCCAACGTAATTAGTTACAATTTTAATATGCCAAGAAGTTTTTTTTTATTTTTTTATGGGTTGTTATATAACGTCGCTTCATTAACTGCCGCTAAAAGTGGCTACATAAAAATATCAACGCTAACTATAAAAAAAATATATTCGCCACTAAAATTTCTAATTAAATAAAAAATATCGGGGTGTTACAAATTTGTTGTTGACTAAACTTACCAAGTTAAATAAATTACTTTAAATAGTAAAATTATACGATTACAAGCATTTTATTTTGCATTTAACGTATTCAATAGTGGCGCTAATTACAATAGGCTTCTTTTTTGTAGATGAAGAAGTCAAAGTCACGCATAATTTTTTCGTTCTTTCAAACAAAAAATGTTAATAGTAGGAACGATGATGAACGACTTCCTCTAACAATTTTTTATGCCTTTTTTGCCATCCGATTAGACTTTCTGGATCCGCCCTTGATTCTGATCAAGATGTTAGTCAGTGATACTTTAAATTTGTTGTCCCGTAAGTTAGTGCCACATCTAGCATACTCTTTTTTATGGTCGGTGATGAAAGAGCACTGCAACATTAAATTGAAAGACGTGAATGTGAGCGGGGGCGGATCTAGAAAGTCTAATCGGGGGGGGGGGGCGCAAAAAGACATAAAAAAATTGATGACTAACTAAATGAATGAAGAAGGTTCAAGTTTACATAAACCATGAAAAATAAAAGACACTATACATTGATGGTTAAAGCAGAACTCGGCGTTCTTTATAGTCACGAAAATCATCAATGATCGAGTCTATAGTAAACGTTTCCACAATATCTTTCTCAATAGGCACAATCAAAGAATCCGTGAGAAAATCATCATCCATCTTATTTCGGAGTTGAGTTTTGACCATCTTCATAGTCGAAAATGCTCGTTCAGTAGTTGCAGTAGATACCGGAAGAGTAAGTACAAGCCTGACCAACCTACTAATAAGTGGATAAGTGGATAGATCATTGATTTCCTGGTCTTCACAAGCCAAGGAGAAAGCTCAAATATAGTTGACAAATGACAAAAATCGGGATGTTGAGCAACATCGAGCTTATAATGTTGTAACTCCATCTTCAAGTGCAGTTTTTCTTGCTCAGTAAAGTCTTCAAGATAAAACTTGTAAACAAGCATGCAAAGATCCTCACTTCTTAAATTTTGATGCATTTCTCCAGGATCCAAAGCAGAACTGAGAGTAAGTAGCTTTACTGCATTGTCGTTAAATATATAATTCAGCTCCTTCAATTGGAAATCAATTGCAGTAATAAATATATTCACTCGATAATGCTGCTCAACTGTAATTGCATCTGGTTGATGACGAGCTTTACCCTTTCTTCCAACAAAAATAGCAGTCATATCTGGGACATTTACTCCATGACGCTCACAAAAAATTTTCACAGTGATGAGCAACTCTTCCTATCCATCATCTCTCAACTTTTGAATAAGTGCTTTGGTGGTTAAAACAAGGTGCATGACATTAAGAATGTCTTGTGACTTCCGTTGTAAAGCTTGACAAAGAACTTCAGTGATTTCAAAAATCGCTTTCATAAGATGCAAGATCAACACAAACTCAAAAGAATTCAGACTTTCATAGGCTGCATTTGCCTGCAAACGTTGTTTAGAAGTATCCCCTACATCACCAATGCTACTTAAAACCACACTAGTTGCGTTGAACATTTTCATCAAGCTTGAAATAGCTTTCAAATGAGAACTCCAACGTGTATCACCAGCTCTTTGTAAAGTGCCAATTTGGTTTAGTCCAGTACCAGTTTCAAGCTCATCAATAGCAATCAATTCTGTAATTTCACTAGCTTGAGCAGCTTTTAACTCATCAACACGCTTACAAGAAGCACCAACTGAGTTGACAATAAGAGTTAATGTGTCAAAGAAGTCTTGAATTTGATCAATATTTTTAGACACTGCAACTAATGCTAGTTGCAAACGATGTGCAAAGCAATGGACATAGTAAGCATATGGACATTCTTTAGCTACTAAAGCTTGTAAACCATTAAATTCTCCTCGCATGTTACTTGCCCCATCATATCCTTGGCCTCTGATGTTGTGGATGTTAATATCCTCATGAGAAAGAAGTGAAAATAATTCATTCTTTAATGTTAAGGCCTTGGTGTCTGAAACAAAAAAGGCTCCTAAAGAAGGCCATCACTATCCACAAATCTCAAGATAATTGCCATCTGCTCTTTTTTTTACTCATCGCGAGCTTCATCAACAAGTACACAAAACTTTGCATCACCAATTTCTTTGGAAATTGCTCGTCTCATTTTCTTTGATACATGTAAGATTTGTTTTTGGATCATCGGTGATGTGTAAGAGGCATTGGGAGGGGCTTTATCTAAAACAACCTCTGCAACATTCGCATTATACCTAGCAAATCTCTTCACAAATTCAATAAAGTTTCCACGATTTTTCGAATTTATACTCTCATCAAGACCTCTAAGTGCACATCCTTGCAACATGAAATATAGGACGGCGTCAATTGATGCTCTTAGTCGCAATCGATTGGATTCTATTTGCTGAGAAGTGCATTTATCAAACTGTTGTTGTATGTGCTCAGGTTGATTCATTAAATTTTCGCAAGCTTTTTGAGCACTTCTATGACACGAATTGGGATCACTTCCCACATGATTTAGAAAAACACAATGTTTTCCGTTCCTAACTTTTCTCCAACTTCTAAATCCCTCAATAGTAAATGCACTTTGTCCAGAATTTTCCCCCGGCTTATTAAAGAGAAAACAAGGCAAACAAAAGGCTGCATCCTTTGTAGGAGAATACTCTAACCATGATTTAAATAATTTGAACCACGAAGATTGAAAGCGACGAGGATGACTTACTGGTCCAGATTTTGGATATAAAGAAAGTATGCACTGATATGGACCGGCATTGATATATCTTCGTCGAATTTCATCACGATGATCGGCAGGATATTCCCATATTTGTGGCCGCAATCCTGGATCACGCTCAAAATCATTGCTAACGTTCGTACTTTCAAGTCTTGGAGATTTTTTAGGGTGACCTTCTGGACTCGGAATCTCAACGTCAGTAGCAAGATTAGGAATTGGTGCGACAATGTTATCACCGTGAACATTCTTGGTTGGAGGAAGTCGTTCATCAACATATTGCTACTGCTAACATTTTTTGTTTGAAAGAAAGAATCAATTGTGCATGACTTTGACTTTCTCATCTACAAAAATAAGCATATTATAATTAGCTTAACTATTGAGCACGGTAAATGTATAGTAAATTGCTCAGTTCGTGTTTTTCGTAACTATTGAATACGTTAATACTATAAGAATTAAACTAACGAATAGCGTAACTATTGAAATAGTGTAACAATTGAATACGTTAATACTATAAGAATTAAACTAATGAATAGCGTAACTATTAAAATAACGTAACAATTGAATACATTAATACAATAATTAGCGTAACTATTGAATTTGTTAATACTCCAAGAATTAAACTACAAACAAAAGAACTCACCTTGATCAATTCGTATTTTTCGTAATCCGGAGATTTGAAATTTAGGATTTGGAAGAATGAAGAATGAGAACAAAAAGATTATGACGGCCGGTGACACAAAGAATACAATAAAAAGAAATCCTAATCAATTAGTTACGATGTAATGGCATTTTTGTAAATACGTAAAATGTGAGTATCTAATTGAAATAACTAAAAAAAAATTCCAAAAGGTGGGGGGTGCCGGGTCCCCCCCCCCCCGGCGGTCAGGCTGGAGCTCCGCCTCTGAATGTAAGTTTTAATTTGAAGGACGTTAGAACAAACAATAACATGTGACTACGAGACAGTAGATATCAAGCGAGGCCGAGCGCTTGGACTATTATCACGACTCAATAGATACGCATAAACCTCCTTTTAATACTTGGCTTAAACAGGTAAATTTTGCAACACCTGGGGCTCTTATAAATTACCACATATCTCCATGATTTGTTAGTGACAATACTGGAGTGGAAGTGTCAATTCCATGAATGAATGTTTTTCATGGTCTTTGGTCTAAGGATTAGGTACAGCTCGGCAATCTCCATGCATGTGAGGTACGAGGGAAGGGGGACAACTGCATAATGGCCTGGGTCAGAGTTTTGGACAGATTTTTCATCAACTTGCATGATGTGCATTCAAGTTGATGTGGCTGACCCATAGATGTGTTAAAGACGGTCTCTTTTGGGCCGGGTCTCCTTTCCATGCACGAGATGCAAAAAGTTTGAAGTTTGGCCTCATCAGACATCGTCAACGCCGGGTTAACCCCTATTTGACTAGGTTTTTTGAAGAGATTTATTGCGAGACTGTGGACACAGGGTGATGCAACTAATATCAAAGTAACCCTTGGATACGAGCAATGTCTCAATGGTGGTCAAAGTCAAAGTCATGTGGCCTACTTGGCTATTTTTTTTGAGAAAGTCAAAGTCTTATTGAGAGATTGTGAACACACGTCATTACTGTCGATAGCACAGTAACCATTTCGTATGGCAATGTCTTAGTAGTGATCTTGATCTCGGTTGTCTATATGGTCTCCCCTCGCATTGTACATGACAGAGTTAGAGGTTGACCTTAAGACATGGCGTATAAACTCATATTCATACATTTGGGTCGGAAGTGTTAGTAAAGCATCTTTTAGTGACCAAAGAGTGTGGAATCAGTAAAAGAGGATGTGAATTTAGCCGCTCTTTGTATCATTCGCTTAAGAAAACTCATAAAAAAACTTGTTAAGTTAGATGCTTATTTTTTAAAGGTTAAGAAAAACCAAATATTATTTTTCACCGGCTTAAGAATAAATATACGACGTTTCAACAGATGAGCTACTAGTTGTTAAAGAACGATCAATAAGATGCACTCTAAATAAAATTTTAAACTTATATTGAGACCCAGAAGAAATAACTTTGCTTTCCAATCATTTTCCCAACGGCCTTATGCATAGTAAACCAGAACTTTGACGGCAAGTGATCACCTTTTGAAGTGTAGCATAAAGGAAAAATAAATGAAATGACTTAATCTGTTCATGTAAGAATTTATAACTTCTGCATTTTTTTATCTTGTCCGAATACATACTTTTATCCTTAAATATTAGGTCCACATGTTTAAGCCTAAAGTTACCTATCCCTTGTGATGTAATACGAATTGAACTTAGCCCTCTTGGGGATCGACTTTTACTTTCTCATTGAGTGAACAAAGTTTAGTAACTGAGACTTTTCCTTAAGGTAGAGTTACAAAAAGTTTTAAAATTCTTACATTTTCTATGAAATATACCTTAAGAAATTAGTCTTTAATAGGAATTCAGACTTAATAGGTAAAAAAAAAAAGAAGCGTCCAAATTCAATATGAGAATTCATAATAAGTTAATGTGTTCAAATTCATTGTAAGAAGTATGGTTTATTAATGAGGATGTTAATATCCAAAGCCTGTTCGCAAGTGCGAACATGTATGGACACCGTTATATCACTCGTCATATAAAGCAGGCCATTAAGATTGTTTTAGCTGTTATATAAATTATGTTGAAAGACAAATTTACCCTTTTTCATACCCATCTTCTCCCGATTTGAAAAATCTCTTTCCCTTCCCTTCTCAAAGATCCCGACCCCCACCTCTGCTGCGACACCACCACCAATTGATGCCACTCTGGTGGTTGCAAGGGTGACAATTGGCCCCGGACAAAGAGGATTGGTTGAGAAAAAAAATCTAGTATTGATTCATGGACGAAAGTGTATTTTCAATAGGATTTTGTCCGCATACGTGGACAAGCTTACAACAACACTATCGTATTAATTAATAAGATTTCATCGTAACATGATTTCTCGGAGAGCTCGGAATGAAAGAATATGTATCACGAAAGAAATTCATAAGTTGATGGATGGACAGTCAGATAGTGGCCGACAATTGATCAGCTGCCATGGTGAAGGGAATACTTTTAGTAACTAATAAGTTTTTAATGCCATGATCATTAACTATTAAAGAGTCACTCTAAGAGCTTTCAAATTGTTATTATCAGATATACAAACTTGTTGTATAACACGCCAACTGTATCAAGAAGAGCGTAACTTTAGAAAAAAGGGAAAGTCTTTTGTGTTGTTATGCCATAAAAGGTTTTTCTATGGCTAAGAATAAAATGGACAGTTGTTCCCTTACTTAAAGCTTATGTGTGTTAATTCATTAAGGGTACAAACGTCATGTCACTAAATTCACAACCCTAGTCCTAATTCTTTTTCTTTCTCCAGCCACCACCACCTTACCAAGTCGCCGTCACCACTATTTTCCTGTCGCAACCACCACCTTCCCCCGCCTCCACCACACGATCCCTTGCCATCACTCCTTCACGTCGTCAGCACCTATGGCCACCCCATGCACCCACCATGGCAGCCCCCTATGGTTCTCCCACCATGCATAACAATCCCCACCACCTTAGCGCCACCACCGGAGCAACGAATCACCAGCGGGATCTAACGAGCCGTCGGTGGTATTCAAGGACAATAGGGGGTGGGGGAAAGTGTTTTACCAACGATCTCATCGCCATTAACGGCCCTGTTGTCGTCGCTGTTGCCGTGCCGTGTTGTCGCCGTTGTTCGCGTGCTCTGCGGCCTTCGCCATCGCCGCTGTGCGCTGCGGGCGGCTGTAAAGAAAGTACGGAGTATAATCTAGGATTGCTAAAATCTGATCTAGATATTACATATTTATTCTTTATGATTTAATATAAGATTGGTATAAGGGCATACTTGTCTTTTTACTGTTATGCCATAGAAAAGTTTTCCGTGGCATTACAACTCAAAAGTTTTTCCCTTAGAAAAAAAATAGTGCAATTTAGCCCCTTGCTTCCGGCATATATTAGTACTTTAAAGCTAGATTTTGATTCTTAAATAGCTTCTTACAGGCTACTTAAGAATGCAAAGAACATTGCTCAGGCCGGACATGAGACCTTTTATTGTTGCCAAAAAAAAAATATGCAAACTAAAAGCAAACTAGTTGTTTAAGAAAAGAAAATAGATTTATATATATAAAAAAAGATGGACAAAAAGCATCAAAGAGTACCAGAACAGAAACAAACTAGTGATTTGCTCCACCAACCCAAATTTTCACAAGTGCGCATGCTTCACAATTTTCTTGTAACTGTGTAGAAGTTCTCTAAATTTCTTTTCAGTAGAAGTTCTATAAATTTCTTTTGAGGTAGAGTCTAGGTTTGGAAAACTAATCAAGACAGTAATGTAGTAGTATCCCTCTTCTCCCAGTACTGAGAATCCAAATTGATTGAGTAGAGATCAGAAGCAGCCCATTGCCCGTCGATTGACGTGCTCTGGATCTGGCTGTCACCCTTGCTACTGCCCTGGCTGTGTTGGTGCTGGTACATCAGTATTTCCTGGGGCTTGATCATGTCACTCAAGCCATTGGTCTCCGAGACAAACTCCTGAACAACTGCTTTGCCTTCGAGCATGCGGACTACCGAAGACATACTAGGCCTAATTGCTGATGAGACATTAGTGCAGAGGAGCGCTACATTAATCATCGCCCTGACCTCTTCTTCATTGTACTGTAATTCCAACCTTGGATCGGCTAGTTCCATCAACTTCCCGTTCATCTTTAAGACAAGAGCCTAGGAGGGGAAAGAATGCAAAAAACAGGAATGATTTTAACTATAAATATCATTGCATCGACAATCTTAAAACGCCAAAGTTTGGTGACCAATAGAACATCGAGATGGATTAGGAAATAAAGACAATATGCAATGAAAGGTCAAGAAGTTACCAGATCAAGAAGATAAAATCATCGTCGTTTCTCTGACGAGTTGTGTTACACCTCCCGCTGACGATTTCCAGTGCGACAATTCCAAAACTATAGACATCTGCTTTGTCAGTTAGGTAACCCCTCATTGCATATTCCGGTGCCATGTATCCGCTGTAGTTAATGGAGATTACATAAGGATTTTCTGATGTATATATATTGTCCTCTTGCAGAGAAACTCTGAAAGGTTTCGCCACATTTGCACTAATTAGGGCATAACTACTACAAACTACATTGATGAGGTTAAAAAAGCATAATTGCTTACTAAGTGCCAGCAATTCGGGTGCTTATGTGGGTATTCTCTTCTTCATCCAGCTTAGCCAGACCAAAGTCCGATATCCTAGGGTTAAGATCCCTGTCTAGAAGCACATTGGTGGCCTTGATGTCTCTGTGGACGATCTTCAGTCTTGAATCTTCATGAAGATAAGCCAAACCCCTAGCTACACCGTTGCAAATCTTTTGCCTGGTAGCCCAGTCGAGATTCAGCCGAGATTCTTCAAACGCCAAGTGATAAAGGTTAGAATAGTCTATTTCTATGGGACCAAAAACGCTTAATAAATCATGAGATGGAAATTTACCAAACAAAGCACGAGCAAGGCTGTTGTTCTCCATGTACTCGTACACTAGCAACAATTGGTTCCCTTCAATACAACATCCGTACAGCTTTACGAGATGTGGGTGTTGCAGAGCTGAAATCATTCCTATCTCATTAAGAAACTCGCGATTCCCTTGCTTTGATTTGGAAGATAGTTGCTTCACGGCAACTATGGTGCCATCCAGTAAAATTCCCTTCATTTAGAAATTTAAGTCAGGAATAGTACATTAAAAGAAAATTCTCTTTTCAAGGAAATTAGCTGCATATATAGTACTTTAAAGAAGATTCTATTTTCAAAGAAAATAGTGGATACTACACTTATGTAGGTTACCTTGTAAACAGAACCAAAACCCCCTTCTCCAATCTTATTAGCATCATCAAAATTGTTTATTGCGGCTTTAATTTGTCTCAAGGTAAATGAACCAGTGTGTAGGTCCAGACCCTTCAGATCTGCCGAAGATACCCGAGTTAGTTGACGAGCTTGTACAGCAAAAAACGGCAAACTTCTATTCAAGTAACATGGGATTTAATACTTCATGCAGGCACAATCCAAGTGTTGCAATTGAATGCCAGCATCAAGCTCTCTAATACAGCTCAAAGTTTCATATAGTTTGATGTCTAAACATTATGCTATGCAATTACTGTTCCTACTACTCGTAATAATATTTATATTTATTTATACATATACAAAAGCGCGTATGTGCTTAAATGACTAATCTTTTCTTTCCTTAAGATGTCCTTCAAGTTGAAGTCTTTTTACAAGATTAAGAGTGATTAGGGGTGTTTTTGACTTAAAACTTTTTTTTTCCATTAAATACCTTTTTTAATTAGAGAGTTATTAACTTCTCATAGGGTATCATAGGGTATCAAGCCTCTTTCATTGAACTACCTTTATTGGAATATATGTTTTTGTTATAGTTAAAGGTTGTTTGACTTTTGACTTAAAACTTTTTATTTTCATTAAATACCCTTTTTGAAAAAATGTGCTACTAAAAAACAAGGGTGTTTTTTAACTTCTCTCGGAAATCAAGCCACTTTTCTTAAAATACGTTTATTATAATATATACTTTTATTAGAGATAAGTGTTATTCTGACTTTAATGGGAAAAAAAGAAAAGAAAAAAAAAATCTTTATGCAAATCTTATAAAATCACTCTTGCACTCCTGCATGCTCTCTGATTACTAAAATTTTCCTATCTAAACCTACTACCTATCTAGATCAAAACTAAACTACCTTAAAGCTACTACATCTTTTCATCAAATTCGGGAAAAAAAAAAAAAAACTTGTAGAGAATAGAGTTTTCTATAGTCTTTTGGGAGAAATCTAATATACTTATATTAAATTGAATTTTTTTGTCAAAAATTCAATCTTTTTTAAAATTTACATTTCAATTGTATATTGATGCGTATTCTACATATTTGAATTATTCTTTATGTATATAGATTTCAATACGAGCATATTAGTACATTGAAGCTATTATAAACCTGAAGTTTAATTCTAGATGTTGAATATAGACATATTAGTACAAGGAAGTTATCGTAAAATTGGAGTTTTTTAAGATTTTCTAAATGCACTTGTAATCCGGACTAGAGTGAAATGTCTAATAAATTTTTTTTTTTAAGATGCTCTTTCTAAATTGAAATCTTCATAAAAGATTAGTGCTTATTAGGCTTTTCTATTTTATGTCACTCTCTTATTAACCAAAAAAAAAAGGGAGTGTTTTTCACTTAGAACTTTTTTTTCCAATTAAATACTCATTTTGAATTAGAGTGTTATTTTCACTTCTCATAGGATAGCAAGACTCTTCCAATAAAATATCTTTATTGGAATATATGATTTTGTTATATTTTAATGGTTGTTCTAACTTTTGTTAAGAGAAAGAGGGAAAAAATAAACCTCGGAAAATCTTATAAAGTCACCCTTGAACTCCTGCATGCTCTCTAATTACTGAAAAAATTTCAATTAAAACATATCACCTCCATTCACGTCAAAACAAAACAACCTTAGAACTACTACATTTTTCCATCAAATTTGATCAAGAAAAACAAATTGCAGAGAATAAAGATTCCTATAGTCTTTTAGGAGAAATCTAATATACCTAAACTAAATTGATTTTTTTGTAAGAAACTCCATTTTGTTAATTTTGTATTTTGATGCATATACTACGGATTTGAATTATATATATATATATATATATATATATATATATATATATATATATATATATATATATTCAATACTAACACATATTAGTACATTGAAACTACTGTAAACCTGAAGTTTAATTCTAGATTTTGAATATAGATATATTGATATAAGGAAGGTATCATAAAATTGGAGTTTTTTAGGATTTTTTACATGCATATGTAATCTTGATTGGGATTAACTAGCTAATTTTCTTTTCTTTTTTCCCTTAATATACCCTTTTTAAATTAGAGTGTTCATGACGATAGTGGTGATTATGGGTGTTTTTCACTTAAAATTTTTATTTCTCATTAAATACATATTCTGGAGTGTTGTTATTAAATAAGGTTTTTTTTTTACTTCTTTTTAGGATATCAAGTCTCTTATCCTGGAATACCTTTATTGGAATATATATGCTTTTGTTAGAGTTAAAGATTGTTCTGACCTTTACTTTTAAAAAAAGGAAAAAATTCCTAAGAAAATCCTATAAAATCGTTCTTGAATTCCTGCATGCTTTCGGACTACTGAAAAATTCCTGCATGCTTTCGCCTTCATTCATGTTAAAACTAAACTACTTTGAAGTTACAACATCTTCTCCATCAAATTTAATTAAAGAAAACCAACTTGTGGATAATAGAGTTTTTTGTAGCCTTTTAGAAGATATGGAATATAGCTAAAGTATATTGAATATTTTCTTAGAAACTCAACTCTTCTTTAATTTTGTACTTCATATTTGTATGTCGATGCGTATGCCACAAATTTAAATTATTATGCATGTATATAGATTTCAATGCAAAAATATTAGTATATTGAAACTATCATAAAACTAAAATTTAATTCCAGATTTTGAATATGGACATATTAGTATAATAAAGCTATCGCTAAACTAGAGCTTTTTAGAAACTTTTAAATGCAAAAAAAATCGCTAGATCATAAGATTCTGCTCTTAAATATAATTTGAGTTCGTGGCAAGTACATAATCATGTTCGTATAGTTATTGAAATACCATTTTTGCATGACAATATATTCTTCATACTGTTATTGCTTTTATATGATCCCCTGTAATTCGAAATACCATATATTTGCATGATAACATGTTCTTTATATGGCTTTTATCTTCGTATATTCCATTATTATAAGTGATAGGATTAGGTGAAACTAAATAGATAAACATTCCAATTTAATTGAGTTCAAATGATTAATATTTTTTCTTAGTTTGAAAATCTCAATTTTTATTACGTAAGGATTAAATGGGTAAATATTTGTTTTTCTTTCGTCAGTGTAGGAAGCGAAGCCTCTTTAAGTTCACTAATACATCTTTTAGTGACAAAAGAATATGAATATAAACAAAAAGGGTGAGGATCTGGCATAGCATATAAAATAATATTAAGAGATTAAATGGCTAAATTTTTTTGTTTAAAATACCCAATTAAATTTTATAAAGATTAAGGGTGTTTTTTGAATTATAAAAAGATGAGGCTAAACTACAATCTTTTTGGCTGAATTTAAGCAACCAGCTGCTAGAAGATGTTAAAAGTTCACTAATGTATCTTTTGGTGACAAAAGAATTGAATTAAACCAATGCAGGACTGGATATAACACAATCGTATATAATATACACTACAAGAAAATAGCTCTATAGTGACGAAAAAGCCAACGGTACACAAGGGCCCGTAAGCACAAGTGTTGTTATGCCAACGATAATAACAGTCCGTGGGCACAAGTGTTGTTATGCCAACGGTACATAAGGGCCCGTTGGCGTAAGTGTTATTATGCCAACGGTAACAACGGTCCGTGGGAACAAGTATTGTTACACCAACGGTACAAAAGGGTCCGTGGGCATAAGTGTTGTTATGGCAACGGCATACAAGGGCCCGTAGGCACAAGTCTTGTTATGCCAACGGTAACAAAAGTCCGTGAGCACAAGTTTTATTATGCCAATGGATACAAGTAATTGGGTTCCATTAATAACTAATATGCTTCCAAAGTTTTGATCTAATTTCTTAAGATTTTTATTTAAAAAAAAAACAAATATTAGCTATCACAAACAAATTGGCTAAAATTATGACTTTAATCTTTGAAATAATAACTGTCCATTTTAACGTCTTAAATATTTACCACTACTATACAACAACAACAACAACAACAAGAGTAGCAGCAACAACAACCTCATAAATTGCAGTCACCTGGGTCACTATCACCGCCAATCCACCTCCACTGCCCACCGATCTTCACTGTCACCGACAATACATAATCACTACTATACCGCCACAATCAATACTCACTACCTCCACTAGGCACATGCCCACTGCCCACTGATCGCCAACCGTGAGCTCCATCAACTAATCACCAATGACGGTGGTGATAGGCTCGACGACCGCAATTGTGATGGTGGCCGGTATATCAATTTATTCTGGTAAATCCAACTGCAACAGTAGAAACTCAGCCACCTCTATACCATTCTGAGAGTTATCTCATCCCTCAATCTTATTTCCTTCTCACACTTATATTCCAGATGATTCACGAGGGTCAAAGTTCACGGTTCACAATCGTGGAGATTGGAGTAAAAATTGGCGGGATCAAAGCTCACGGCTCACAATGGTGGAGATTGGCTTAGGCGGACATGAAAACTTAGAAAAAAAATTAGCTGGTTAATTAGGCGGGTATGGAAACTTAGAAAAAATTTTAGCGGGCATAAAATTAGGAAGCACTTATTAGTATGAAAAACATAATTTTGTTTTGATCATATAAACATGACTCACAATCATGGAGAGCGTAAAATTTGGCGGGTATGAAAACTTATCAGAAAAATTTAGCGGGTAAAAGTTAACAGATCAATTAGATGGGTACAAAAACTTATTAGAAAAAATTAGCGGAAAAAATTGGCGGGTGAAAAAATTTATGGGGCATAAAATTAGGACGTATAAAGTATGATAAACACAATTTGTTCTATAATCAGCTCTGCCCCCCCGCCCCCCGCCCCCCGCCCCCCATCACACAAACACGACGCAGCCCCTTTGTCACACGTCGTCTCAGCCGCGCCGCTGCTCTTCTCGCTGTCGTCGCTGCTGCCGCTGCTCTGGTCGCTGCCCCTGCCATCCTCCACTGTCGCTGCCGCGTCGCGCTGTAGTCCATCGCTTCGGCATCTCTCTCTCTCCGGGGCTGCCACAGGTAAAAACTCTTTCGATCATTTTTTTTGCGTAGGCAGCAGAATATGTTATTGTACCTCTCACCCGCCGCCATCACATCCTTGCTCCGCCATATCCATCCCACCACACAGATTATTCGGATCTGCTCTCTCAATTTAATTTACATCCCCTCGCCCTCATCCCAGTTTTAATTCCACCCGTTTTTGGGAGGTGGATTGAGAAACAATTATATTAAGCACATATTTCAGATCATAATTTTGATTTCTAGGTGCTGGTTTTCTCACTCCTTTTTTCAGTATTATTATCTGTAATTGCTTCTAAAGAATTATGAACTTTTTCCTTTCTGCATTTTCTGGTTGAATACTTGTCTTTGATAATATCTCAATGTTCTTTCAACAATTGATGTACTGTAAATCTTAAAAATTATGCCTCGCTCAGATCGTTTGTATCTTTTGTTTTAGTTTTAAATGGCTCGACAACTATCCCCAATACTATCCTTTTATTGGAAGGTCATTAACCTTTCAGGTTCTTCATCTTCCAATAAAAGAAATTGGTATTTTGTATCCAATCCTATGAAGGATGTGTTTAGGTATGCTTCTAGCTGTGCTTTGCAATTTCAAGGAATTAATACTTTGGTTTCTAATTTATGCAGTTATTTTCTTGAGCTTTTAGGCAGAGGTGCATTACAACTCATTTTATCCGGAAGGAGGTACTGCAGAAATTTTGATTTTGTTATATACTAGTTTTATACATTATGGTTTCACATACAATGTGATTCCTTAGCACTTTTGAACTGTAGATTGCATATATCCCTATTTCCCACCTTGTTTTCACATGGAGTTCCCATATATCCAGTCGTTCTAGCTACTTTTTGTTTTCATTGTGAGAAGATTTTATTGTTTTTCACTATCTTGCCCAACGTATTGGATTACCTAAAGAAGCTGTACAATGTTAATTCTGTAAAGGCACAAAGCTACTCATATAGGAGCTAGAAATCAGCGGAACGTAATTCGACACCAAAAAGAACGTAATTTTATTTTATCACAAATTGTTTTGCAACAAAAAGAACGGGGCTGAAGCTGTTTAGCGTAAGTGATGTTATTTCCAGAGCGTAAGTGGTAGAAATTACCTGTGCAGAGTTGAACATCACTAGAAAATTATACTCCGCATTAGAGAAAATACATTTGAATGTCCTGTGGTATTACTGTCAGTTAAAATATGATAGCCTTCTTGAGGAACAAACCCAATAAGACCATATTTTCTTTATTCCATAAGGAACAACCCCAAACTGCCAATTGGCATATTATAACGTTGTGTTTGACTACTATTGGTTTTCCAATAAAAAAAATCTTTGGAGCCAAGCAATACAGTATGATGCGTGTAATCTCTTAGTATACTAACCTACTATATGTGGAAGAGAACTGTCCTAGAGTCTGCAAAGGGAAAGCTAGTAAGTTCTATACAATATCCTTTCATTGTCTAGCAACACTTGTTCTATCAACTTAACTAGTTATATTTCAGCATTAATGTTATTAAATGGTATTTGTAAGGGCAACAATGCTATCGTAGGTTTCTTTTGTACATTTGTTGCCCAGATTATACGCATACCTCAGTACTTTGTGGCCGTAACTGATGTGATTTTTCAGTGGGGAGTAAGTAGTTAGTCAACTTGAAAGGCAGCCTCCGAGGATTTCATGCATTTTTTTATTGCTTTGATACCTAGTTTTGTCCTGTTTGGATGGTTTTACAGTTTGTCCAGACCTTAAGGTGGTTGGATGGTCCTGTTTTGATTGCTTTGATACCTAGTTTAGTCTGCAGTCTGCACCTAGTCAAGGAACATGTTTGGCTACTTGGGTTATGGGTTTAAGATTTGAAGGAACCTACCATCATCAGGGGTGGTGGCATCACTATCATAATTCTCCGGTTTTCGGTTCCGGAACTCGAAACGGTTGAGCAAAGAACCAATAGCAAAGATTTTAGGAAGGGTGATGGGAGGCATTCTGGGTGCAAAACTGTGGCTTCTGAGGCTGCTACTTTTGGCACTTTGCTGAAGATGATGATAACCTTTTCTTGATGCCAAGATGAGAAGCCTCTCATTCAAACACAAGGGACACACCCCTACAATGACCTCCTTTGGATGGAAATAACAGCATGGCTTATCTTCTCTATAAACATTCATATCCTAAACAGAGAGTGATACTAATCAAAGCTGCTGCTAGAGCTGGCCCAGAATTTCGTAAAGTTGGCCATGGGCATGTTTTACCCGATGGTTTGATGACCTTAGCTTCTGGACTGCTCAACCAATTTAAGTCTGCTTAGAATGTTCTCATTGTGTGAAGTTGTAGGTTAGAAAGCAAAATGGCAAGTTGAGGCCTCCAGAGCTTTGTTATCTTTTCTCTTTGAAAAACAGATGCTTGGCTCCACACTAATCATATCTTAATCTTGCCTTGCCTCCTCATTAATACGAATCTTGTTAAGCATGTCTTTCTCTCTTATTATAGAATACATGACAGATCCAGATCTATAGAACAGATTAAGTAAAAGCATGCAAGTCAATGTGTAATCTTATGTATTATATCACAAGTTCTATCAATATAGTTCCATTGGTCTTCAGATGCATAGTACAGGCCAGTAGCTCGGAAAAGGCAGATTTAGCAAGGCCTTCAACACTGGAAAACGCTTTCGCTTTCCTCCTCTATGGCCTTGTCTCATATGCTTCACATGTCTCCCTGAAAGTTTCTGTTCATCAGTAGTTGTTAGCAATTCACATTTGTGTACTCACAAGCAATGAACTTGAAGACTTTCTTGCTTAGGATACAGGACAAGAATGCTAGACCAGTTCTCATTGTGTTGCTTGTTTGGCAAAAAGAGAGGGCAAAAACATCTAATGCCATGAAAAAACCATTTACACAGTAACCATTTACATTTTGTGAAGTACTTTTCTCTTGCATTACCATATAATCTGTTGTTGTGTATTAGTGTTAGACCTTGCTCTTCCTTTACAATATATGCTCAAGTTATGTATTGGTTTTTTTTTTTTTGTAACTAAAAGCATATGCTATATAACCTTGTAAAAGAAACTTAACATGCTGCTCCATATTTATTACCTGAATTCAGTGAGATATTTAGGCCAAGAATGAATGAACTCCCTTGATGTCATATCTTCAAGGGAGCTCATTCATTCTTGGCATAAATATTTTGGTCCAACTTTCAGCGGGATATTTGTTTATTTCCTGAGTAGTTAAACCTTTTATCGTTACTATATGATCTTGGTTTGGCTTACTTTGATCTTAGATATCTGAACTTAGTTTAAAGATAATTGTTAGCTAGTCAATCGTAAGTTTGTTGTTATATATGGTCATTGATTCCCATTTTGGTTTCTGGTGAAATTGGTAATTTTCTCACGGGTTTTTGTCTCGTAGGATGAAATAAAAAAGAAACAAGATGCTGCTGCAACGTCACCAGATGGGCCCAACATACTAGTTACTGGTCGCGATGACATACTTTCACGGACTTGTGGTAAAGATGGCCATGGCAGAGTTTGTTGCATGAGTTTGGGGGCCAATATTACAAACACATTTGGCAGAAGTCGAAGGATTACTACTGATCCTGGGCCAGATTTAATGGAAGAGCTCGTTGTGCTGAGAGAGAAAGTGGCTGAAGTTGATGCAATGAAGACTCAGCTAGACGAATTGAACACGATGAAGTCTGAATTAGAAGAATTCAAGAGCATGAAATCTCAATTAGAAGAATTCAACAAAATGAAGTCTATGATGGATGAGTTTGAGGCAAATTTCATGCAAAGCCAGAGTCAAGTTCAACGGCCTTTAAATACTCAGGTAACATCCACTTCCTATGGTTTGAATCAATTGCACCGGTGAAGTTCCATCGGTGTCAAACTTTCAATCTATTGGTAAATGTAGACTTTTAGAGTTAATTGGGGAGTTTAATCAGCGATACATTTTATATGTGATTATGATTTGAGAGTTGGACCAGTGACAAACTGAGCCAATGGGATTTTGTATACTCGAAGGTATGGCACTATTTGATGAGTTATATGATGCTCTTTACTATGAGGATATTTGATTGGTGACATGGAGAGGTATTTGATTGATGACATGGGGAGGTAGAGAGATGAGTTGTTATTTGAATGGTTAGTTAATTGGTGACATGGATAGGTAGAGAGAGAGTTGTTATTTGATTAGTTAGTTGATTGGTGACATGGAGAGGTAGAGAGACGAGTTGTTATTTGATAAGTGAGATGTTACTCTTTGCCTCCTAATTTTCAGGTTATGTTGTTCTTTTTGTCTATGAAAAACATGATATACATTCTTGTTTTGTGCCACTTGAATAATAAGTAATTGGTGTCCCATTTTGTAGGATGCTTGGGTTGGAGAGGAGCAAGAAGCAAACAATGCAAATGAAGATGAGTTTCCTTGAGTTGTTCGTGGTTTGTACTCGAGTGTGGTTGGTTTATATGCTTCATTAGTATTAGGTTATTTCGGGGACATTAAGATTTGTTAGAGTAAAACATGAAAATTTTTAGAATCTTTGTTAGGATGATGATGGTGAAATCTTTTGTGATTGGTATTGCAATTAATGGTCAGATTGATGTTTTTTCTATGCAATTTTGTGTTTGAGGATTATAAAATTTTATGGTTCGATGATGTTTATTCCGTGCACTGTTGTGAAATGAATTAGATGCAATAATTAGTGACAATAAATATGTATCCAGGAAAACCAGGAAAGGCCTACGGTATATCTGTCGCCAAAAGTTTAAACACTGTTGGCAAAGAGGAAAAAAGGCAACGGCACATTTGTCGCCAAAAGTCTTAAAAACCGTAGGCATAGATAGAAAAGGCTACGGTAATTCCGTAGGTAAAAATCAAAAAATTATGGGCATATGTCTGAAAGGCCTACGGTGCAACCGTAGGCACAGAGGGAAAAAGGCCTACGGTATGTCTGTAGGTAAAAGTCTTGAAAACCGTAAACACAAAAGGCGAAGAGCCTACGTTACATCCGTAGGCAAAAGTTTTGAAAACCGTGGGGATAGGAATGAAAAAGCCTACGGTATATCCGTAGGCAAAAGTCTTAAAAACCGTTGGCGTAAGGGACTTATGCCAAACTCGGCATATGTATGTCCCTACGGAATAGCCGTTGGCTTATGTCTTTACTTCCGTAGGCATATGTCTATGCCATCGGAAGAAGCACCCACGGTATACTACCGTAGGCATAGGCTATGCCTACGGTACTTTTGAGCTATGCCAACGCTTTGGTACCGTAGGCATAAACCGTTTCTCTTGTAGTGATATGATGCTAAGTCTTTGCTCAACTTTTGAAAAATCTCTATCAAAACTTAACCTTATACCAACATCAAAATCAATAAAATGAAAACATTAATTTTCACTATTTATTAAAGAACCGTTCCTAAGTTCAGGTATTATATGCTCTTTATTTATATACAATATTTTTTTTTAAGGTAGATCGGCTATTGTATCTACTAACTTACCGATATAGATACAAGTCAGAATACCTAAAAGTTTGACTAGGCCTTCTTTTTCAACTTTTATGATGAATCTATGTGTTATTTTATGTTTGTATTTATATTATTAATCCAATGCGTACGTATATAAGGTAAAAATTTTAGATTTTTGAACATTATTGAAATTACTTCGTTCATTATTATTATATCATATCAACTTCACACATTTATTTAGTAGTATACATTTTTCGAATATGATAGTAAGACTATATTTTGTGCAATGAAATTTCTATACTTTCGAGTATTTGATCAACAGCTAACAACTGATTTACTTAATATGGTTTAACTGTAATAGTCATATTAATTAATTTCAATTATGCTTTTCAATAAAATTTATAATATTTTTCTTTTGAATCACTATATAACGTGTAAAGTACGTGATCCTTACTAGTTTATATAAATGCATGCATGTACCTGTTGTTTAAGGTACTACGATTGAGAAGGAAAAAAACAAAGGGGTTTCGGTCAAGAAGAAGAATGCCAATGTTGTCTAAGTACCTAGTTCCAATGTATCTTTGCGATGTAGACAGCCTGTCCACCAAAGGACACCTAGAAGGAGAAAGATGGCAAATGCAATTCCAGCTACAATCCCGACCACAGTGCCTGCAGATATGCTGCTTCCATTTTCTGATGAAGTTTTGGAATCTGAACAAAACACAAATGTGTAAATGATATTAAACTAAATGAGATAATTGAATGCTCAACGGATCCAACTACTTTCATCAGAAACAAAACAGGAATGAATGAGATTAATCCCTTATCTTATGGTGATATTAAGTAGAGATCAAGCTCTAGCATTCATGTTTTAAGGTAAAAAAAAATAAGGCTCTCTATGCAGTTAAAATTTAAGTGCAGTTTGGCTAATAATTAAAACAAACTAGTGGCAATAAATGAGAAACTTCCACTGCCACCTGGTATCCACGAGTCTTCCCGAAAAACCACAGAGATAGCTGAAATTAGAGGACCATATACACCTCTAACAGGGATAGCAGTTGTCCCTTGGTATCCACTGGTCTTCCTTATATTAGGACTGGGGCCAATTAAAACAATCTCTTAACTATAATTTCTATTGATTATATCTTCAAATATGGGCATATTCGAAGAAGTAAGTATGATGCCCATGAATACCACTGCAAACAAGAAGCTCATAGAATGTTCACAGCTTTACCAGAAACCACAGAGATAGCTGAAATGAGAGGACCATATACACCTCTAACAGGGGTAGCAGTTGTCCCTTTTCCAGCCCAATATAAGCGGATCTCCAAGGTCCCATTAGTTACAAGTGCCGTAAAAGGTACTGCGACACCCTTTCCGGCACGACCTGCTTCTTCCTCGATTTTGAAATCCTTCCGAACCAGCTCCCGCTGCAAGAAAAGTGAACTAAGTTAAACCTGAAATATATACGTAGCCAACACGGATGAAATTTCCTTTTCACATGTCCTAGAAAAACAACTTAGCATTGGGAAAGTCAGAACATTGATCTGAATCTTCGTAATAAACAATCCACAATCTAAAGGACTGGATAACAAACGGAAATCATAAAGAATGACATAATTGTCATCATTCCATACAAAAGCTAGCAAAATTGTTGCCAGCCCTTTCTACATCAGTCTTCTGAACAAAGAAGTGAAATGTTGACATCTACCTGAATATATATATCAAATACGCGCCTTCCAAGGCTTCCATAGGTTTTGGCATCGGTGAACATGATCTCTGCAAAGTGAAGATTTACTGTGTAGGTTCCGTCACTCAGACAGTAACCGTAATAAGTCAAAGACAGTGGAGAAAGTCGTGCATCTTTGTACAAGTCAAGATTGTTTCCACGGAGCACAGAATTATTACTCTGAATATGACTGTCTCTGAGATTGTCGTCCAAGAAGTGACCAGTGCTGCTAAAATCCAGTCAAAAGCAGGGCATCAGGGATGTCTATCATTTCTTCACCTTTGATGATAATAGGTGGGTCTGCTTTTATTTTGTTGTGGCCCATGTTACGATATGTGTATCCTGGAAGAGTGGTTTGGAAGCCTAGATCAGGGCACGGGCTTTTCTCTATTTTGGAAGAAAAGAAAAGGTTTGAATGAGTAAATTACTAAGGTCCGTAGCTGATTAGCTAAAATCTCTCCTGGTTCTAAAGAACGAGACCTCCCTCTCTGAGAACTATAGAAAATGATATGTCTAATAGTGAGTTCCAGGTAGTATATTGCGATTATATTATGGAATGGAGATTATGAGAATTAGTGCCCTAATAAACTAAATGCACCATCAGGCATCACCGGTGCCCAACTACTTGGGGGGCGCCACAGCCACCGGCCCACCAGGGGTGGTGGTAGTGGAGGATGTTCAAATTTTCTATTTCTTGACATGGTCTTAGCAGTCGAAGTTGGTTGTGTTGGATGAAGATGGAGTTGACAGCAGCTTCTTAGGTGTTGTTGAAGACGAGTTGCAGCGGGGTTGATGTTGAAGATGATAACTGTTAGTGTGAAGAGAGAAGTGGTGGCGGTAATGGGTCTACTGAGAGGTCAACTGTGTCAACTGCGAATGTTAAAGAGTACACTGTTGCCACTGGCTGCAGCTTGGTGCATATCTCCATAATGCAAATGACTTGAGCGAAAACAAAGTATAATTTTGCACCTCTCTCTCTCTCTGTGCATGTCTAGTAACATGGATAGAGGGCTATTCCGTTCGTGAATGCTCTGCTCCGACACTGCAAAGTTCAGGGAAGGTTAGGTGTATGCAGTTCTTATCTCTGCTATTCCAGAGAGTTGGTTTCCATGTTTCGAACCAGGGACATCCAGGGAACAGTGTAATAACATGAGTTAAATACTGATGTGCCAGATCTACTGTATTTTGTCAACGCCCTAAATACTACAAGAAGTTGTCGTGGCTTTGCCTCAAATGCGGACCTAATGAAAAAGATAAGTTCAGATTTTGTAACTTCTCATCCAGGATTAAGGAAAGGGTAAGTTCCGCCGCCCTTAGTTTATGTATTATTGCACTCGCTACCCCCTCACTTTTGGATAACTACACTCGCACCCCCTGCCTGGTATTTTGCCAAGAAATGGCTAACTTGTCCTCTGGATTTGAAAAGATATGAAAGTAAATGATACTAAGTCGTCCAGCCCATTTTTGGGTTCTTGCTCTTTTCACGACACTTTCAAATCGAAATTTCACAGGGGGGAATATTGTACTTAATACTCAAATGTGAAGGGGTGTCAATGTAATTTCAAAATTGTGAGGGGGTAGCGAATGTGAGAAAATTCTACCAAGGGGTAGCATTTCAAGATGTCATTCTTGTTGACTTTTTTTGCTGCAGGGGATTGGACCAAGAGTAATGTGGATTGGTATAGGAGGTTCAATTTTCTTTGGTGCTCTTGAGAAGACAAAACAGATACTTGCCCAAAGGCGCCCTGTGGATCAGAATTCAGCTTCTCTTAAATTGGATTGACACCACATTCAGATATACTCTTGTTTGGATTTAGTTTCACCTTAAACCATTGTATTGTTATCATTAGCTTTACATGCATAGTCCTGATCTTCCGCAATTATCTTGTTATAGTGTTGAGTCCACGCTTCAAAAAGTTCATAAAGTCACGATTTGAGCAATAAATCCACGGGACTACACTACGGTAACCGCTCTAATTAGTCAACCGATATGCATACAACTTGTTAATTGAGTAGTGGACCATCTCATTAGATGACTCTAGTAACCAGATCCCAATTTGACCATCAATTGATGAGAAAAGCAAGATAAACACTACAAGAAGACATGTCTTTAGCGACCGCAATAATTGGCGGTCGCTAAACTATAGCTTAGCGACTTATGCCTTAAGCAGTCGTTTAACATGTCATTACATGGTGTGGTCAATGAAATAATTTGGCAGGTATTTTTAGCAATTGCTTTTAGTGACCACTGAAGCGGTTGCTAAAAGGGTAGCTATTCCGGTCGCTAAAATTAGCGACCACTTAAGCGGTCGCTAAAGGCAGTCGCTGCCCTCTCTGTCTTCCAAAAAACATTCGCCACCACCATCGCCTCCCAAAGACAACCGCCCACCGCCGCCGTCTACCTCCGTCTGGTGATCCGGTGCCCCTTCCTCCAACGGCTAGTGCCGCCCATCAGCCTTTTAACCTCCGACCGCCACCGCTCCCCTCCGGCTGCCAATCGCACGTTCCGTTTTTCTTGTTTCCGTTGTTTCGTTCTCCGGCCGCCACCCGCAAGATCTCCTAAATCCGGTCAACATACCCAATTCGATCAACGCCAATCCATCTCACACGAAGGAGTTGCTATGATCTGCAGGTATGTGCTGAGTTTGTTATCAATAGTCCAACAATCTGATGGGTGCCTGTTGTTATAAATAAGCTAATTACTCCCTCTGAGTTCATATCTTGAAAGCTGATGACCTCCTGAACAATTTATTACGGTACACCTTTGTGAAAAATTTGTCTGTGATGTTCTTAAGTCGATTTTAGGGAAAGTGCTAGCCAAACAAACAGTTTGCCGTGAGCAGCTTTATGACGGAAGCCTCAATCGGGTGGGGATGCGTGATGCTAAATATGCACTAATCACACTCTCAGAGTTCATAATTTGAAAGCGAATGACTTTCTGAACAATTTAAACTTCTATGTTCACAGCACCATTGGGCCTTTCTTCTTGTCTCCCTCGGTTTCGGAGTATTTTGGAAGCAAATAATTTTTCTGAACAATCTTTGACTTTGATGTTTTACAGAACACCCTTGAGGAAATTTCTTCTAATTTTTAGTCATTTTTTGGTTCTCTCAGTAAGGACAAAACGTAATACAATATGTGACATGCTTCTAATTTGTTTCTTGTCAAGGGGCAGGGAGTCTCACTGTAAACTATATTTAATAGGAATATGCAACTGATACATGCACCTTTAACATCTTATCTCATTGATTTGTAGAAATCTGTTTCCCTTTCTACTTGTTGGGGATTCTTTCGGACATGTAGCTGAACTGGTGCTGGCCCCTCTGGTTTCATTGGTGCACTTCAGTTCTTAATTCTAAGGCCATAATACATTGGCCTTATTTCTCATATCCCTTCTTTACGTCCATATCTCTGCTCCTAAATGACCGTGCAGCCTTCAGAAATGCCAGATTATGGAACATATCTTCTCCTTTCATGGTGATATCGGAATAAAATTGAATTTTGACCCTGCAAAGGACTTGCAAAATGGAAATAGGTGGTAGCAACGTCCGGCAAAAATGGAAAAATAGATAGAGATGAATATCTAGGAATCCTATGAATCTGAAAGGAGATTTGAAAGGAGTTCCCTAGACACTGCCTCCTTTAGGTAAGAAACATCAAGTATCACAAATACCTAGAATTCAGATTTGACAGCTCCCAGTTGCATTAAATTATTACATAAAGAGTGTTTTATTACGGAAATGACTTAGTTTTGGTCGGATTTGACTTTAAGCATGCTGCTCTTAGCTTGTTAACCTATTTGGAGTAAGTACGAAGAGGATTGAGGTTCAGTTCAAAAATCGAAACTCTTTAGTTTAATGACTTCAGCTAGGATAGGTGTCTTGGATGCGGTGGCTGATTCACCAGTATCTCTTTGTCTTCATTGAGGTTCAAAGTTTGAATAGTTTTCAATGCTGTCAGTGGCTATATATGTTTCGGAAGTAGTTTTGCTCTGAAGAAAAGTGTGCGGCTTGCTGTCCGCATGTGTTTTATCAGTGCAATACATGCTATTGATTGGTAGCAGGATGTCGACTGTTGATTTCGTAGTACAGAGTTCTCTACTATATTCTTAGTTGGACGAAGTGGGGGCGGGGCGGGGGAGCGTAAACACCTGGAAGAATCTTAGATTAGGAGTTGCTTGAATAAATAAATAAGAGTGTTGCCATTTGTTTAATATATCTTACACTTGATTATAGGGAACACATTTGTTTCCGTTGTTTTGATGCACGCACATGCGCGTATGATGCATATGTAGGCTTTTTTATTGAAGGAACTTGAAAGGGTAATAATGAAAATTAAAAGTTTCTACCTTCCTGCATGATTACCTATCTTTAAGCACTGAATTGTTCTTTCGCTAAATCTAGTTAATTGAAATCTATGTACAAAACTTGTATGTGGCCAAACTAATTTTATTGGTTAAATAACAATTTAATTAAATCTAGTTAGGTACACTATTGTTGGTGTCACTTCAACAGGCTAAAGAAGTGAAATAACACACGTGTCCGTTTATTTTGCTTTTGGGAATACTGAGAGTTTAATTCTCTTTTCTTCTTCAGTTTGGAGTATTGATAGCTTAAAGTCTGTTCTTTTGGACCTAAGTGTACTGTTACTGGGAAGAGAATCCAAGGGGTATGTATTTGTACTACTTACTTTTGATTTTAATGGTTTTAATGTAGCGGGCAGAGAACGTCGTTTTAATTCATTAGGTAAGCATGCAGTATGTGTAAAGTATGCAGTCTATATCTTATGTTTGCGCTGTAGTTTCTTTGTTCTTATGGATATGTTGGATGCATACTATGTTTTGCTTTACATGCCTTGTTAGTTGTCTTTAGAATGTCTCGTAATTTCAAGACAACATAGTATTTCAGATGGTTTGTTACCAGTGCATGTTGGATAAGCTGCCTTATGATTTTAAAAAGCATACTTGTTCGTTTGGCAGTTTTTAAAAGCATACTTGTTTATTTGAGAATTGAAATTGTTGAAGGAGGATAGGACCCAATTGGATTGAAATATCGGATATGTGCATTTTGAACATCTTTTTTCCCATTTGAGCATTGATTCTTTGATTTTTAATTTTAGGCTGTTAATTATGCATTGAGCATTTGAGAATTGAGATTGTTGATGGAGGATGGGACCCAATTGGATTGAGACGATCATATATGTGATTTAGTTGAATGGTGGGTTGAAATTATGAAACCTTCAGGTAATACAAATTTTATCAAGTACTTATGTATTTTGATCGTTCTATATGTGATCTTGATTTGATATATGATGTTGAATCATTTGCATGGTTTTGTGCAGGGCGATACTGATCCTAGTGCCGGTGACCCCCAGGGCGACGAGGACGTTGTTGGATCGAACGTGCCTTCATCAAGGAATGAGGAATGAAGGATGACGAGGTTGGTCCTTCTGCGGACTAGTGATCTAGATAGGGGTTGGGTACGGTTTATTGGGTTTATGTATTGACTGTTTTATTGTTTTTTATTGATCATCGGTACTTAACTGTATGAATTATATTTATTTTAATGCACATGTTTATCTATACTTTGATGAACGTGACATGTTATTTGAATAAATGCGAGACATGGGGTTGAAACGATTTGGAATGAATGCGTTGAAAGCTTTCAACGCATTCATTCAAAACCGTTTCAACAGAGGTTAAATCGGTTTTTGGACCAATTAAACCTTGAATTGGTATTGTATTGGATGTGAATTGATATTGGTACTGCGATAGGTTTGGACAGGCAATTTTGCCTGCAATTTTTTTTTGGCAAAATATGATTTTAGCGACCGCACAATGCGGTCGCTAAATTACAGCGCATAGCGGTCGCTAAATAAATATTTCAAAAAAAGAAATAATAATAATAATATTAAAAAATTAGTGACTGCCCTTGGCAGTCGCTAAATCAGTAGCAAAATATAATACGATTTAAATAAAAATTTAAAAATTTTAATTTTTACAAAAACTTTAGCGACCGCAGTTGCGGTTGCTAAATATAGTTAACGCGGTCGCTAAAGTTTGCGACTTAGGCTATAGCGACCGCCTCTCTACGGTCGCTAAAGACCTTTAGCGACCGCGTTATGCCCTTTAGCGACCGCAGAGGGCGGTCGCTAAAGGGCTGTTTTCTTGTAGTGAAACTAACTTAGCTTAGAGGGATTGTGTTTACGATGGACCATAAAATGGTGATTTTTTTTTATTGATTACTGTGTCACATACCTAACTGGAAAAGTTGGGTTTCAGGCCGTGGTCAATGAGGCTATGCACGTTGACATAATGCGCATTACCCTTTAAAGTAGTCGCTCCTGCTTCCACAGATATTTATCCCGAGGTACGTGAGGGATTCCAGGCCCAAGTCAGTAAGGCTATGTATGCTGACCGTAGCATATCAATTGAGCTGGTGTTGGGATGGAACTGTTCGTGATGAGGTTTTTGTGCTAATGATTTTATGCCCTCAGTTTTGTTCCATTGTTCTATTTCGTTTTACCAAATGATTTCTTACTCACTATTTTAGATTTTCTTAAAGTCGTTGTTATAATCTAAAGTGAGTTATTTTCTGACATACTAAGGTCCAGCTAGTTGGATCATTGGTTACTTTCTGAACACGTGAAATCCTTACTTATCATTTCAAGTTTGAAAAGTAAGGCGATGATGACGAGCGAGGGCTTGGGATTTTAAGGAGAAATATTGTGGACTTTCGGAGACTACATTAGTTGATCATGAGTTGTATCATAGGTGTTATTTTAACAAGGATTGAAATGAAATTCAAAAGGCAGTTTTATATAGAATTGTAGGTTTAGTTGTAGTTGTTGATTATTCAGAGTATGGAGAGTCCTAGCATAAATGTTATACTGAAATTTTGAATGTTAAAAATGCAATTGAAGTTGTAAAAGTGTTAGTTCTACTGCATTCGTTTTGATTTTGGTGAGTGAGGCCTGGCAGAGCTCTTGGTTGGAGTCCAGAGGGTATGCAGCCAGTCACGTACCTAGGTCTAGCTGTGGATTCGGGTTGTGACATAAATGTAACATAGCATTACGTTCCTGTGATACTTAGAGCTTAAGTAATGATCAGGCTGGTTGAGTTGTAGAATCCTAAGTGGTAAATCCTGTAGTGTAGCGAAATGCTTGACGTTGCCACAATTGCAAGTGGTGTTTTTACTTACATTTTGGATGTTATATATAACATTATGAGGACTTCTTTCCATTGAGTGAGGCTGGATTAGGATGGTCAGAAAACGTGTTCTACCTACCGAAAACCTCACCAAGGTTGTGAAGATGCATGTAGCGTAGTAGCTAGATAAAGGTAAAGTAAGGCTATATTTTACACAATCTGAGTGTAGAGACTTTGAAACTTTTGGAAAATGATATGGTCTCTTGAAGTTTTGCAAGTGGTAGAGCGTAACTGATATTATTACATACATAATATTATTATCAAATGTCTCTTATCTTTTATCAACAGAAAGAATAAAATAATTATGTTCATAAGTTCGAGCAATCAAGCGTTTCACAATAAGTAAGCTGAATTTATTATCATAATCTGCAAGAAGACATTTTTTAAAATTTTCTGTTATGCGAGTGTGTGAATGTGAAAGGGATCGTTGGCTCTATTTATAGTGTTAAGAGGATGGTTGGGAAGGACTGTGAAGGCAAGAGGAGCCAATGGGCTGTGATCAACGGTCAAGTTCTTTTTAGTTTGAAAAGAAGAAAGGATTGTTTAAACATAAGAAATCTGCATGAGAAGTTGATGGAAGTGTTGTCTCAAGTTCTCCAACAAAAGAAAATATGGTGCCTGGTGGTTCATATGGGTGTGTTTGGTGCAAGTTATTTCTTCCTCGGTGAAAATGGCGGTTGAGCCGAATTGGGATTCACTGATATATCTTCATGTGACACTCATCTCAATTTGATCATCCCATATGTTGAATGACAAGTGTGCTTGTTTGTACTAATTTGGGTCTTTGGTCGGATTTACAATCAGCCCATACCTCACCTTCTAATGTCTTTTTTGCAGTCTGCCCATGCTGATATGAAAAAGGTTAATGTTCTGAGATGCATTAGGAGTCACTATTAATTGGTCTTTCTATCCTTTTGTTGTTTTTTCTAACTCTGAAGAACTTCATTGGGAGACTGAGATACAGACGGTGCAACTGAAATGTAGCTGTTGGTAAAGAAAGGCGAGATGCAGCGCATAGCCTCACTCCACAGGTTCTTTCTTATCCTGTTAAAAGTTAGATTTTGTGAATTTTCTATAAAAGAAACAAAAAGTCGTTCTTCAAGAAATGCTTTGATAACGGAGTCATGTAACATAAAATATCGAGTCTAATTTGACAGACCACAATGCTTACGAAACTGCATTGCTTGCACACCAACTCATAACATTTTTAACATTTTTGCAGGGGGCTAAAGCACAAGTTTTGCGGAAACACATTTATTGCAATAATTGTAGTAAACGCTTTCGCCCACAAAACATCATTGAAATTCCCAAAATGTGACAGTTAGACAACGAAGTTTATTAAAGCAACTGATCCTTAAAGTATTTTTAGGTTCAGTACCACTGAAAATTTCAATCAATTTCGTTTTACCAACAAGGAGAGTTCTAACAAGGAGCACATGCCAGCCTCTTTACTTGGTTGAGAAAGGAAGCTCTGGAAACTTCATTCAATTCGAGGGTAATTGTCTTCATTGCTTAGGAGAATTTTAACTTGATCTTGTGGCAAAAGGAATTGAGTATCCACCCAGAAGTGTTGAGATGGAATTGTGCTCTCCATCTGTCGAAGAGAAAAGAACTCAAACTTAGGGCAGCAAGGAAGTGACAAATGGAGCAAGGGACAATAGGTTAATGCCAATAAACTGGGGGCATAGGTACCTCAATAACATTCTTGTTTATCTCAATGCTTTAGCAATCACATCTAACATGTCCTTGTGGATGACGTAGCAGATAAAACAGCAAGAGACAACTGATTACTCACTCCCTTTCCACAATTGAAGTGGATTACGAATCCACGAAAATTAAAACTTACACTCTCTTCGACCACCCCACCCCAAAGAGGCACAGACACTCATAACATGCGCAAACCTAAGAATGCAAAAGGTTTACTACTATGCAATGAACAATTAGGAAAATTGGTCTTTGGTCCTTAGAAAGTGAGAAGTATACACTCCAAAACTATTACATGCCAACTCCAGATGCTTCAGAATTATTGTCCCAAGATACAAGCTTCTTAGCTGAATGTTAAGGCATTTGCCCCAATGTTTGTGAAGTCAAACAAGCTACATATGAAAAAAATTGACAACTGAAGTATTTTCAAATAATTAGTGTGCCAAATGAGGATGAGTGAGTGAGTGAGTGAGTGAGTGAGTGAGTGAGCTCCTGAATTTCCTCATTCAGAACTTCAGGTATCAGCAGAAAATCCTTATTTTGGACTAAGCCTTCCGGGTCTATAGTCTTGGACATGCTCAAGAGAATCTTGAAGATGGTTCTCTTCATCTTCAAGTCTCCACGAACAGCATTGAATTGCGTCTCCACAGCATGATAGATAGATAAAGACATATCCCCACCACGGACCATCACCCTTGTTGCATGAACATAGTTGAGCAGCGTCGACGATGCTACTTGGTGTTGGAACTGTTGCAAGGAAAAGGCAAGAACAACTCCAAAAGGCAAAGTAAAATTTAGGTGGCTGAAGTGCGGACTAGACCGCTCTCTTAAGACGATTCGCTTCCACATGTATTGTGGTTCTCAATTCACACACAATTTAGGGGATTATTTGAGGGAATTCCTCCACATTCATGATGAGGACCAAGCAGCGTCATCGTCACTGCTCAACTATGTTCATATGGCAAGGGAGATGGTCCTCAGCTGGGATATGTCTCTAGCTATCCATCAGGCTATGGAGACGCAATTCAATGCTGTTCGTCTCAGACTTGACAGTAAAGACCCCACAAGAAAATATGTATTTTGCGACGGAAGGTATTCCGTCGCTAAACATGTCTTTAAGCGACGGAATATCCCGTCGTTAAAAGTCCTGTGAAAAATACTAGTACCGACGGAAGACACCGTCGGTAAAAGTATTTGCAGACAGAATTTTAACGGCGGACTTTTAGCGACGGAATTACCGTCGCTAAATATTTTTTATAAAATTAGTATTTTTGAGTTTTTTTTTAAATTATTTAAACGACAGAATAAAACCGTCGCTAAAAATTCTGTCGCAAAAAGTCTTTATAATAAGACATTCACCGACGGAGTTTTAGCGACGGTGTTATTCCGTCGCTAAAGATCCTCCATTTAAAAACACATCTGGTTTCTTTCTCTCTCTCCGTTCTCTCTCTGAAATTCTTCTCACCCACCCACCGGCGTTCTCACCTCCAGCGACCCTTCACTACGGCGACCCAATTATTTAGCGACGGATTTAAAAATTCCGTCGCTAAACTATTAGTGACGGGCTTTTATACGAGGGATTTTTAGCGACGGTGAATCCGTCGCTAATCCTTTTAGCGACGGATTTTCCCGTCGCTAAAAGCCTGTTTTCTTGCAGTGAGAGTATCGTCTTCTGGCTACCCTTGAGCGTGCCCAACACCACCCCAGCTGGCGTAAAGACGAAAGGATTGTTTAAACGCAAGGAATTTGCATGAGAAGTTGATGGAAGTATTTTCTCAAGTTCTCTGCATCTATTATAAAATAATGGTGCCTGGTGGTTCATATGGGTGTGTTTGCTGCATGTTATTTCTTATGTGAGGATGGCCGTCGAGCTAAGTTGAATGACAAGTGTGTTTGATTATGCAATCTGGCCATGCCGAGAGAGAGAGAGAGAGAGAGAGAGAGAGAGAGAGAGAGAGAGAGAGAGTATGTGTGTGTGTGTGTGTTCGTACTGATTTGGGTCTTTGGTCGGATTCACATCCAGCCCATACCTAACCTTATAATGTCTTTATGCAATCTGGCCATGCTGAGATAAAAAGGTTAATGCTATGATATGCAGTAGGAGTTACTATTAATTGGTCTTTTTGTTTTTTTCTAAGTCTGAAAAACTACAATATTGAGAAACTGAGATACAGACGGTGCAACAAGAAATGTAGCTGTTGGTAAAGAAAGGCGAGAGGCTGCACATGGCCTCACTCCACGTATTCTTTCTTATCTAGTTGAAGTTAAATTTTGTGAATTTTCTATAAAAAAATTTGAAAGTCGTTTCTTTAGATTTTTTTTTGGTTGAACGGTAAGGGGTATCCTCGCGCCAACGTAACTTTAGCATCAATCAAGACTAAGTCTCCTCCCCGGGCGATCTTAAGGGCGCACCCCCCATATCGACCTGGTGCATCTAGACCCAATGCTTGAACTCAAGAAATCAAGGTAGGGAGCATACCTCCTTGACCACCAGGTCAACCCCTTGGGTTTGTTTCTTTAGATAATGCTTTAATGACCAAGTCCTGTAATATAAAGTATCGAGTCTAATTTGACAAAGCACAATGCTTATAAAACTACATTGCTTACATACTAACTCATAACATTTTTACCACGAATAAACACAAAGTTCTATGGAAACACATTTAGTACCATTTTTTTCCTACATTACGTTGGGTCTAATGTTACAATTCATTTCACAAACACATTGGACATGTTACTATTCTTTTAGTAAAAGCATTCGACCACAAAACATCATTGATGTCCCCAAATTAATTGTGATACTTAGACATCAAAGTTTATTACTTGACCAAAATTTTCTATATAAAAAAAGACTGAAACTCTTTCTTTAGAAAATTCCGAGTCATGTAATATAAAGTATCGAGTTTAATTTGACAAACCATAATGCTTACGAAACTGCATTGCTTGCATACCATCTCATAATATTTTTAACATTTCTACCGCGAATAAAAGCACAAGTTCTACAGAAACACATTTAGTACCATGTTTTCTTACATGGAGTTTAATGTTACGATTCTTTTCAAAAACACATTCGACATGTTACAATTCTTATAATAGGCACATTCAACCACAAAAACATCATTGAAGTCCCCAAATTTGACAGTTCGACGGCAGAGTTTATTAAAGCAACCGATCCTTGAAGCATTTTTCGGTTCAGCACCACTGAAAACTTCGAGCAATTTGTTTTAGTTGGTTGAGAAAGAGAACTATGGAAGCTTCATTCGAGGGTAACTGTCTTCATAGCTGAGCAGAATTTTAACTTGATCTTGTGGCAAAAGTAATTTTCCATCCATAAGTGTTGGAGCAGACTTGTGCTCTCCACCTGTTGAAGAGAAAAGAAGTCAAAATTAGGGCAACAAAGAAGTGATAAAACGGAGCAAGGGACCTCAATAACATCCTTGTTTTTGTCAATGCTTTAGCAATCACATGCAACCTGTCCTTGTGGATGATGTAACTGATAAAAGAACAAGAGGCACATATTTCAATTAAAAGTTTGATTGAAGGAACTTCCAAACAGATAATCAAACAATCCCCTGAATTGATCGAGTACCGTCAGTACTAAGTTGCCTCGCGCAATATTGGCAGCTCTGATACAAGCAAAATCACATTCATCAGCCTTCACAAATTCCAAGTAGACAACAATTTCCAACACGAAGGACTGCTATCCAAGTGGTATCTTTTATAGTTTTCATCATTTTCTTGTCAATGCCCAGGAGATCACACAACTTTTCTTAGTATTTGGATGCACATTCCAAGGTCACCACTTGAGATGTGGAGTGGGCATATATGTCACGAAGTCTATTCGAGTACCGCTGGGATCGGCTACGCACTCTTGTGATTATCTTGATCCATTTTTGGCAAAACATTTGCAATCTTGAGATATGAAATGGGCCTATATTATAAGATTCAACACATTGTTATGTACACTAATTCAAAGCGTTTGCTCGATCATATGACAGAAACAAAAAGTATTAGTGTAGCGTGATACCAATGTTGTATAATATATATATCATGTTAGTATGTCTTTCCATTCATGTAAAATAACAGTAGAAAGCAAGAGAGATTACTAAAGGGCGCAATATCGGTGATCACATTTGCGTGCAAAATTTAAGATCGAGTATATAGGGACTAGACACTTCTTGCACTAGATATTCATATGTCTAACCTCGTGACTGTAGACAGAGTATAGTAACATTAACGTAGTTCTTTAATTGTTTAAGAGGGATAAAGTATAAAAAAGGCCGTGACGGCTCTTATAAGAACTAAATCAATTAAATGTTTCTATTATTCACCAGAAAAGCTTTTGATAAAAGATACATGATGAGGCAGTAGATGCTGAGTGGTGGAATTTTCTAGAAATCTATTGGTCTTATCTTTCTAGGTTACTCTGTTCCAATAATATCTATTTGAAAGTTGCAAGGACCTTATGCATCCAATGCTACGATACATATTATCACGGTCTTGTCTTTTAGTAATGGGACGTTGGTTATGCCTTATGTTTATAACTTTTCCAACATGTACACAATCGTCTCTAATTTGTGTTAAAGTAGATGGAAATATGAGATCATTGTGTATATGGATTACTGATTATAGTAATATAATTGCTGATGGATCAGCAGTAAATGGATTAGGTTGGTTGTTGATGAATAATTTTTTGGTGTGAATTGAATTACACGAAATACGTTTGGGTATCGAAAAAAATAATGAGAAGATTTACGAAAAAATCCGTCGCAAAAAACACAAGGGGTGGAAGTGTGACGCTTTTTTTTAGTGATGAGCATCTATTTCTAACCATTATTACCGATAAACTTTTAGCGACCCGGGTCGCTAAAAATGGGGTGAGTTAATATTATTACCACAGACCTTTAGCGAAGAACATTCCGTCGCTATTTCAGTTATTACCAACAAAATTTTAGCGATAGAAATTCCGTTGTAAAAAATGTTACAATAGCGATGGGCTTTTTAGCGATGGATTTTTCGTTGATAAAAGTCTTTGTTAAATTTAATTTTGAGAAAATAAAATAATTTTGAGAAAATTCTCGTGAATGTGTGAAGCATCTTTCTTGGGTTTCAGTGTTTCTTTGTCACATTGAAGTGGCGTGAGCATCTTCCCTATACAATATAGGTAAAAGGGTTTGTGGTACCCAATTCACAGTTCAGAGGATTGTTTGATTATCTCTTGGGAAGTTTCTTCAATCAAACTTTAAAGCCTTCTCTCACTCATTCAGCCATGGACCATGGTGTTATATATATATATGCAACCTTGTTGCACCGGCTGTTCCAAGCAACACTGCGTTAAATGTAGCTCCTCTCTTCCTGGTTCTTCCGTTTCCTTTGTTTGCTCTCCAACATGGGGACATTTCCGAGTATTGTGCTATAGTGTGAAAGAAACATTGAGTGAAGAGACAAGAACTCGGCATTAAGCGACATTCATCGGAGGTAAGTTTGAACAACAGCTGTTCGAGGGAATTCCACCGCATTCAACGGCGACCCACTTCATGATCCAGAAAAGAAATGGAAACCAACAACCAAATCATGACATAACCTGCGCCGGACAAGGGCGGCTCGTCAAGTGGGTCACTGGGCAGCCACCTGGCTCGGCGGCCGGCCCAGATCGGCGTGGGCGACGTGTCCTCGGTCCCGAGCGACTTCAACCTGACCCTGCTGGACCACCTGATAGCCGAGCCGGGGCTGAGCCTGATCGGCTGCTGCAACGAGCTAAACGCCGGCTACGCACGTGCGAACTTGCCGGTGATCTGTATAGTTGGCGGGCCGAACTCTAATGACTATGGCGACGGATCGTGGTCTGCATCATACAACTGGCCTGCCGGATTTTATGCAGGAGTAACAGTGCTTTAGGACCGTCACTTGTGCTCAGGTGAGCTTTTTTACTTTTGGTAAAAAAATTCTGTGTTGATTGATTTGGTACAAGACAGTGAAAATTTACCTAAGGATGGTTACCGTTGTTCAACCGCTTTTGTTAGAGGCTTTATAAGTGTCGCTCTATGGTCACATTAGCGACAATAGTTAGCTAGCTTTGATGATTAAAGCGGAGCTTAAATATCAATTTTCTCTCTAGTACAATGAAGTTGCAAGTGACATAACCGAAGTATCATTAATTATGTAACTTAGATCCCGTGTGCGCAGCGTAGTGTAATGCTATTCTTTCCAAACTTTTTATGATTTACGGTCATTTTACTCATTTGAGAGTTAAAGTTCTATTCGAGCAGGGTACAAAAGACTTGGTCCTCGCAAATGCGACGATGATGCTACTTGGTCCTTGTGAATGCGGAAGAATTCCCTCAAACAGCTGTTGTTCAAACTTACCTCCAATAAATGTTGCTTAACGTCGAGTTCTTGTCTCATCAGCTCAATGTTTCTTCCCACTTTAGCACAATACTCGGAAATGTCCCCCATGTTGGAGAGCAAACAAAGGAAACAGAAGAGCCAAGAAGGGAGGAGCTACGATTGATGCAGTGTGGCTTGGAACTGCCGATGCAAATAAGAGTTTGATCTGACTTCTTCCTGGGGTTGTGATATTATGTATCTTGCTAGTTCGTTGAATAGAGAGTGTAGTAAGTGATTGACAACATAATATTGTTACTAGTATAACAAGAGTTAAGCTGACTGCGCTGCTACTTCGTTCTTCTCCAACTAATGGCATCGCAAAGGTTACAATGAACCATGTACAGGTGAGTAGACGTTACTATGGAGTGAGAGTTTTAACTTGATTATCACTTTCTTTGAAAAATAAGAAAGAAAAGCGGAAAAGACTGGTGTGCTTTTGTGCTGAAATGCATATACACAAATTTCCAGGCATAATAACTGGTGCCCTTTTTAGGCTATAACGCCGAAGGACTTGCTGAAATTTCTATAGCTAACATCTAAATATAAGAACAACTGAAGGCAGAATCGCTGCAAGAACACAGTTCACGTTAAGGCAAGAGGGAATATAACCCTTCATTTTATTGTAATTTGTCTAACTGTCAAGGCATGGTGGCAACTGGCAAATGAGAATCAGTGCAAAAGCACAGTTTACATAATTCTATTTTTGCAAATGAAGAGGTGCTCATGGTATTGGATGGAAGTTAGAAGACTGCAATAACTTACCGCCGAACAAGAGAATTATGGGTTCTGCCTTCCTGGTCACGGGTAGTAGCAAGAGAATTATGGGTTCTGCCTTCCTGGTCACGGGTAGTAGCAAAAGCTATCTTACGATTAGAGACGTCCTCCCAAATCTGACGAGGGTTCAGAAGATTAAATTGGAGTGGTACTATTCGTGAAAGTGACTCGAATAAAACACGGAAAGGAGAAGGAAACTAGATGTTTAAAGAAGCAAACTCGCTCCGAGCCTAACGTAGTAGCCCTCTGTATAACCAACCATTCACCTCATGTAATTTAGCTGCAGCAGAGCAAAGCAAAAATAGTCTGATAATTAGATGAAGCAAAATACAGCCTTGATTAATTTACTCCGGTTATCGCTATAGGCACATGAGGCTCAAATGAGAATATCTTACATATATTGTCGTTAGCTGTTGCAGGTATCCAATGCCATACATATGAAAGTTAAAATTCAAAATCCAACAATGATTATCATCAGTAAACAAATTCTATATCATTCGTGATGGCTCGTCCAAATCCAAGCAACGGCAGGTCGAAGGTGCACGAATATAGCCTCCTGCAAAAGTTGTTAAGCAACTCGGGAATCATACTCACAAGGCTCTGTCACATGTAAACTAGCACAGCTTAAATTCCTGCTTACAGGCTGTATCAAACCAGAGTCCTTCCCAGGGTTGCTCTTTTCCCCTTTTGATTTACTGTCCTTGAGAAATAAAACATAGTTTTGACCAGTTATTGAGTAACATATACGGCGAGTGAATAAGTTCTACAAAAAAGAAATAATTCCAGTCACATGAAAAGCAGATATTTTCCGAAATTGACAAGAGCTCCTGACTTGCTTTCCTACAAAATTGCTTCAAATCCCGGCATGGTCAGAAATGTGGTTGTGCCAAGGATAGTCCAGAAGCAAGTTCTGAAAAACACATGCAGTGCTGTCTACATAACTCGGAAAAGGGGCTAACTTTATATTATCAAGAGAAGTCGCATTGTATGCTAAAGCTTAGTAGCTTTACCTTCATTGTGAGACGCTAAGTAAGGAACCTTCAGCCAATCCCTTAATATCTGTAGGCATGGCAGATTACCTGAAAAACAGCAAATAAAAGCTGAAGTATGGAATTAAGTCGGATAGCCAAATTCCTTATTACCATTATCTGAACCTAATACATATCACCGCTGCTGTAATACCATTGATTTCTGACAATTATCTATACAGAGGTTCTTAACTGAGTAACATTTCAGCAAATGCAGAATAAACATCTGATTTTCCTTGTTTATTGGCTAGGTATACTTGGCATAAGGTGATTGATACACTAGGCTAGAATGCATCCTAATACTAGCTAAGCAAATTTCATACTCCTCTGAAAATTTAGAACGCTCTTCAAACACTGGTCGAGCCTAATGTTTTCTTTAGCTACAATACTTGACTTGAGGAATTCACCGTAGAAGAGAAGTTAACCGGCTACAGAAGGGCTGCTGAATATTCTTCCGCTGTATGTCTGCTTCCAGGAACTTTCGCCGCTCTGTTATAGCTCTCCTTGTTTATATGGTAGCACAGCTTTCTGCTTCGCTTCACACTTTCCACTCTCCCTTACCTATAGATTTTAGCTGCAATACGTAAAATCTTTCACCTTTTACAGGACACAGTTTCTCCAAACAAAACGGAACCCGAAAGAAACAAGTTGGTGAATAAAACACACACACACATACACACAGAGAGGGGGGGGGGGGAGAGAGAGAGAGAGAGAGTACCTTTAGTTGACGTATAAACAATTGTACAGCTTCTGAGAGCAATTAAGAAAATGGAAACATTTGTCACCATTTAAAAGGCGTTTCCAAGGTAATCTAGAGCTTCAACAGTAAGACATATTGGCATTGTATTATATACCAATCCAACTACACCCTAATTCTTTTCGAACCCCTCTTTCTGTCATCACTCTCCTCACTTTTGCATTATTTTCCCAGTTACCTTCTTCAGAATAGATATTCGACAACAATACATAAGCTGCATTGTGCTCAGGGGACAAGCAGACTAATTTGTTGGCAACATACTCTCCCAACTGTCTATCACCGTGTATCCTACAACCATTAAGCAAGGATCTCCAAATAGCTGGCCAAGGTGGAAAGGGCATCGACTCAATTACACACTTGGCTTCTTGCAAGAATCCATTTCTTGACAGCATATTCACTAAGCAACCGTAGTTATCTGGAGAAGGTTCCATTGCATGATCCAAGGTGATTGACTTGAACAAGGCACGACCCATATCAACAAGCCCCATGTTACTACAAGCGGATAAAACAGATACAAAAGTGGCTTGACTAGGCTTCAAATTGGCTGCGGTGATCCACTTAAAAATTCTCATAGCGTCCACTACAAGACCATGATGCGCGTAAGCAATGATCATAGTGTTAAATAGAGCCACATCAGCATATTTAGATGACTGTTTGAAGGCCACTTCTGCACTTGCAATGTCGCCACATTTGGCGTAAGCATCTACAACTGTACTAGCAACAAATACATTTGTCCCAAATCCTGTTTTAAGAATAAGTGAGTGGACAGACTGAGTAAGATGGTGAGATGCCATACTAGCGCAACCGTTCAGAATGCTGGCCAGGATAAACTCGTCAGGTTCCTCGCCATATGCTTTCAGATTGTTGAGAAACTTGATAGCTTCAGAGGTCAAACCTTGGTGCACCAACCCTGAAATCATAGCACTCCAAGATGCTAAATCCAGATTCTCAATCCCACTCAAAAACTTTAGGGAATCATCTAGAAGTCCAAACCCAATATAGCATTTAATTAACGAGCTACACGTATATCCATGCGAGGCAAAACCCGTTTTGATTATAATGCCGTGAATTTGTCTCCCTACTCGCAGGTTTGCAGTTTTAAAGCAAGCTTCTAAAGAGCAAGAGAAGGTACACTCATTTGCTTTAAGTCCCAACTCCCTCAAGTTACGGAAAAGCTGAAGGGCTTCCATTTTACAACTTAAGTTATAACCAGATATCATTTCATTCCAATTATTTATGTTTTTGAAAGGCATGGAATCAAACACTAGACGTGCAATCTCTACTGCCCCACAATTAGAAAACATATTGATCAAGGAGCTCGAAACATGAGCTTCACCATGAAATCCAAAATGAAAGGCGAGTGTACAAAGCTGAAGCCCCAGATCGAGCCGAAGGATATCCCCACAGAATCTGAACAAGATCGAGAAAGTAGCACTATTGGGCTTCAAGCCTGTGACCAGAAAATTATGGAACAATACTGCAACTTCTCTAGCATCTGCATCTTGACAATACCATGAAAAAGCAGTATTCCATGATACAACATCTTTGTGTTGCATGGCATCAAAAAGCTTCAAAGCAGGGTCCTTTGCACCATTCTTAAAATACATATCCATGAGTGAATTCGTTACTAAAGTACTCAATTCAGCGCCACTGCTAACAACCAAACCGTGAATCTGGTTTCCAAAATCCAGAGTACCAATAACCGTGCACCCATTGAGAGCATTAATGAAAGTTAACTCATCCATAAGTACTCCTAAAGAGTGCATGACAGACACAGTTTTCATAGCTTCAAAGCCACACCCACATTGTGCATAGCCTCCAATCATAGCATTCCAACAACCCACATCAGTACCCTCCACACCCTCAAATACTCGTGCGGCCGCGTCAACAACCCCAAACTTCGCGTACATGTACAAAATAGAGCTACCCACAAATGGGTTCTTCTCCATTCCAATTTTCAAGGCCAAACAATGTATGCCCAGACCCAATTCACCATACTCCATACTAGTACACGCCTTCGCGACACTACCCAGAGCAAACTCATTTGGCGTCAACCCAGTTCTTGTCATGCCAATATAAGTTTCCACAGCCAATTGGTACTTGCCAGCTTGACTTGCTCCGGATATAATCAGACTCCAAGAAACCAAGTTTTTTACAGGCATTTCGTCGAACAACTGTAAGGCATCACTTAAAACTCCACACTTCGAGTACATTTTTATCACATTGTTTTGGCAATATGTGTCGACTGAAAACCCCAGTTTAATGGCAAGGCCATGAGTTTGAATTCCGAGGATGGGTGATCTTGATTTTGCAGAGAAAGTAAGAGCGCTGGCTATGGTGGTCGTGTCCTTTGCGAGTAAGTGAGTTGAGGTTAAAGAAGAAGATGAACAATGGTAGTGGTGCTTGTTTGCCAACAGCAAGAAGGGTGTGCTCAATATTGAGCTTCTCATAACAGAAAGAAAAGCAGGTAGCATGTCAGGAATTCACCTAGAAGAAATGTTAGGATTCGCATCAAGAAGAAGACAAACCTGGAAATGACTGAGTGAAGAAGGCTGAAGGTGAGTTAACAAAAATGGCAAGAGGCAGCAGCGAACAAGCTGGAAGATTTGAATACGTGCGGGAATAAAAGGGAGGAAAACAGGGCACGTGTGCTCCATTTAAATCAAAGCATTAAGGCCAGTGCCGCACACGCAGGTTCCGATTATCAAGAAGATTTGCTTATATGGCTTACTACAAAATTAAGCAATAGAGAGAAGAAGTCTGTTGGATCTAAGAGTGATTCTCTCCCTGAAAGTTATTTACATAATTTCCATTTTTATTGTAATTTTCAATTCCAGTATTTTCAATTTCCGAATTTACAGCCGTAAAGGGTAAGGCATATGATGAGAGAATCGATTCTCTTATGCAATTAAACTCGTTCCTTCTCAAGTTCTCTGTCTTCTTCTTGTTTCTTCCTGGCCAAGATATTGGACTCTCTTCCTAAAACTGCAAACACAAATAAATGTTAGTGGTTGATGAAGAAACGAGAGAGGACACAGTGAATGCCGTGAAATGGAAAATATGAGGCCTAAGGATGACCAAGAGAAAGTGAAGATCACAGTGAATGCCGTGATAAAAGGGCATTTTCCATCCTCATAGATACAGGGTCAATTCACAACTTCATTGACCCTGTTACAGCTGGAAGGTTAGGGCGTGTAGTGACTCAACTGAACCCATGACCATCATGCTAGCTGATGGAAATAATGTGCAAGAATTTCACTTGGGCTTGCAAAAAACTGAGTTTATCCCAAACATGACAGGACTTCCTTTGTGCGTGTGTACCGGAGCTACAGTGGTTGAAGAGTTTGGGCGACGTGAGTTTGGGTCAAGTGTACACCCTTTCAACCCTGCCAGCAGGTGATAGTGGTGAACCTCAGCTCAAAGCCCTACTACATAATTTTTCTGATGTGTTTGCTAAACCAAATAGTTTACCTCCTCAAGGACCACGAGACCATCACATACCCTTAAACTCAAATGCTCAACATGTCAGTATCAAGCCATACAGAATTCCATATGCACAGAAAACTGAAGTAGAGAAATTAGTACATGAGATATTGGACTCTAGGATTATCCAACCAAGCTCCTCACGTTTCAGCTCACCAGTGTTGTTGGTTAAAAAGAAGGATGGTTCATGGAAGATGTATGTAGATTAGAGGGGACTTAATAAGCTTGTGAGCTACCAAACTGTTCTACCCCGCACTAAAGAGAAGAACTGAAAAACTAATAGACAAAGAAGGATTGAAATTAAATGCGCCCCTCTACCATATTTGTACAAATAGAATAGCCCATATATACAGAATGGTAAATGGGTCTTCTATGATCATCGATCGTAGAAATCAAGGATATTTAATCCTTACCAACTTGATCTTGTCGCCCCTGGAAACAAACATGCATGAACTATTCAGGAAGTATGTGTCTGGATAGTTAGCTCTCGGCCTTTCGGTAAAAAAACAATGTCGATGAAGGCGGGTTTATATATATATATATATATATATATATATATATATATATATATATAGGGAGCTGATCCGTCAATCCTGAAAGAATGGACGGCCCAGATCTTTTTTTTTTAAAGCTGTCAGTCGTCCGCGACACAGTGTCGCGAACGGGATTTTTACCAGATTGCCCCTCCCCTTCGTCCGCTACACTGTGTAGCGGACGACTTTTTTGTCCTGACAGCCGTCAGTCAAAAAGTCATCCGCGACACTCTCTCGTGGGTGACTTTTTGCCTGACGGTGGTCAAGTCTTCCACATCCCCCCTGACAGTTGTCACATTAGTCCTGTCACCCCATGACTGTTACTTTGTCCTTATCTCTCAATCCGCGACACTGTGTACGGACAATTTTTACTGTCCGCTACTCTATGTAGCAGACATAAGATATAAAACTTCGAAACTCTCATTCATTCCTTCTTCTCACAAATTTATCTAGCGGCGTTGGCAAACAGATCTGCGCAATTTCTTCCCAAGAAATCCTTTAATCGTCTCATCAATCACGTAAGTTCACAAACCAATCCCTTGTTCGTTCATAATCATGAGTTGTTATGAGTATTGCGGCTCATGCATGGTTTTGAATATGTATTGAGCATGTGCTAACGTTTGTAATGTATTGAGCATGTGCTAGTTATTATGAGTATTGCGGCTTATTTGCTCATGTGCTAGCGTTCGTAAAATCTGTTTCCGTGTATGTATGTATGTGTATATATATACAGCATGTGAACTTATGTGAGCACATGCTAGCGTTGTATGTATTATGCATGTGCTAGCGTTGTATGTTTGAGAGCGTTTGATAAAAGCTTCCAACCTTGCCGTTTTTCCATAATTTCAGTTGCAAAAAATGGATTTTAATCCTGGACCTAAAGATCCCTCCGTATTATACGATTATACGACTAGGCAAACCATATCAGTACGTTCATATGGGATGGTGGAGTAAGATACTTTTTTTTATCACCTTTCTTATTCTTACGAACGTTGTATACCGTTTGTTTTGCTTAAATTGTATTTTTTAATTTGTAGGAAAGAGCACTTCTCAACAGGGTAGAAGTTTCCAATAATTTCAAAGCCTGGAAATTGAACAAATACCAGAAAAGATTACTGCGTGAGATTGGGTTTGGGATTTTCACACATGGACAGATCTTTCAACACCTTGACCGGCACTTAATAGGTGCCCTTGTTGAAAGGTGGAGAAGTGAAATGAATACGTTTCACTTCCCTCTCGGAGAGATGACAATTACCCTAGAAGATGTAGGGTTCATCTTAGGGTTACCGGTGACGGGGCGGTCGGTAATTGCTCCTCCGTCGGAAGCAACGAATAAGAGAACCGCTAGGGACTTCTTCACTTCGATACCTGAGGAACAATTTAGCACTGGTGGTATAAAGTTGAAGTGGTTGGTAGATACCTACAAGGTTTTGCCGAAAAACTACATGGACGAGATGCTTGTGCTGTACACACCAGCCTTCCTCTATTGGGTGATGAGGGCAATTTTATTCCCAACGACGTCGAAGAACACGGTCAACGTGAAATATTTACCGTTGTTGGGTAACCTGCGGAAGGTTGGGGATTATGCCTGGGGTGCAGCAATTCTTGTGTACATGTACCGAGCATTGCACAAGGCAACGAGGCCCGACTCCAAAGCTATATGTGCATGTCTCTCGCTATTGCAGGTATATCATATAAATCTTGATTACGTGTTTGATTTTTTTTTGTTGAATCGACAATATATTTTGACAATACTTTATATAATTTGTCTTTGCTCTCAGGTGTGGTTTTATGAACACCTTGCTACCGGCGCACCCAGGCGTAGGGACAGAACCGATAATGTGTGGCCTCGGTTGTGCGCCTGGGAGTACAGTCGGAAGGACAACCACTACCCGAGGAGAGACGATCCCCATCACAACATTACGTACTATTGAGGGGAGCTCGACTCGCTATCTCCGAGCCAGAAGCGTTGGGCACCGTACAAATGTTTGGCGCGATAGGTGGGAGAGTCGTTCGTCTTCACGCTCTCTGGGTTACAACGCACACCCCTGATCAACTTCGAGGTCGCAGAGTGGCAGCTGCTAGCTGCCAGATCCCGCTATGCGCCATTTTGACTGTCTGCAAGGGTTCCAAGCCGATGCCCTGGATATGAGGATTAACAGGAACCCACCGAGTGTCGGACGGTTTCGTAAGGCGAATGCACATGACTTGTGCGCACGAGAAATTAATGTTTGGAATTCCTGGCAGAACACGCTAGCGACCATTGTGTCGGAGCCTGACCTCGTGATCAGCACCGGACAGTACAATGAGTGGTACTACCGCATCATCCGGAGGAGAGTATCCCCGGTAAGGTTTGAACGAGGGGAGAGGTACGCGCCTAGGGGTCAGATCGATGAGCATATGGCATGCGATCTGGTAAGTTGCCCAACAACTTCTTTACATTGAATTTGATGATTTTAAGTTGGTGTTGAAGTTACTTATTTATTATCTCTTTGGGGATGTAGGTTAATGCCTCACTCGCCTTCTTCCAGAGTTGAGTGAGCGGAGGGATCTGGTGGATGCAATGGGCAAGGAGCTTCGCCAACAGGCTAATGCGTTGGAGTTTGGCTGCGGGAATTTTTTGCACCAAGCATCAGGACAGCCTTCGGGCGTCAGCCCGGGAATGGTTTATCCGGGGTGGTAGCCCCCTTACGTGAGCAAGGGATACGGTGATCCCTCGGGACAGACTTCGGGGGTGAGCCAGGGATACGGTGGTCCCTCTGTACCACCAAGCACCATGGGCCAGACTCAAGCGTCGTGGGAAGAGTACAGTGCGCCCTCGTTCTCTTTGCTTCTGGACTCGGAACCCCAACCTCTCTCTCAGAGTCAAGTCATGCAGGACTGGTGTTTCAGAAACATCAGTCTATCTGAGACACTGCCCATTGTCCCGTGGGCGGGACCATCTGTTGCCGAATGAGGGCAATATCCCCCGATTAACCCCCGAGAAAAAGCGTCGTATAGTGTGGATCACCCGGAGGGCATGGATTAATGTTGCTCGTGGGGAGAACTGTCCTCCTTGGCTCCGGGGGGATTGGTTAGACAACGGTGTCATCTCTACCTACGTGGAGATTCTGAAGCAAATGGGGTTGGGAGCTGCTGAACGAGTATCCGTACGTTTTTATGGTGGATGCTTTTTTCATAGCCTCCTAGTATCTGAATGGCGTGAGTGGGTCGAGATAAGGGAGAATAAAAAGTTGAGCCAGTGGAGACCATCCGTTAACCTACGAGCGTATCTTACTAAGGATAGTCTGGTGAGCGCAAGGGTTGCCGACGTGTTTCTAATCCCATTTTTAGGGGAAAGCCACTGGTACTTGGTTTGATATGAACCAACACAGAAGGTCGTATCATTCATCGACACTCTCCACGACGATACCATCCACATGTCTATGTTGCAGATGTACAAATCCCAGTTGGATGCTATGGTAATCTTACGATTGTTGTTTAATGCTTATTGTAACTTGCCAATTGTAAATATTAACTCGTGTCTTACGCCATTTTCTGTTTCTCGCAGAATCTATTTTGTGCCATGGTCCACTCTATATGTGATGGTTCCGTACCGGCGCGGCCAAAGCTCCAATTCCAATTGAAGAAGAAGAGGCCCAAGCAACATAATACTTCAGACTGCGGCGTCTTCGTCTGCATGTACATGTATTACATTTTTCGGTCTGAGAGCCTCAAGGCGGCCGTCTGGAGTCAAGAATGCGTACAAGGTTTTAGATATATGATAGCTTGGCAAATTATGAAAGGCCGGCCTAGAGCGGTTAGGTTTATTGAAAATCAGTCTAAGGACGAGAATCCGGCTCAACATGAGGACCCCAGTTGACATTGTAACATTCGAATAAGTTTTTTTTAATAAATCTAGACTATTTTTATGAAAGCTGTCATTGGTATGATTTGATTTGTGTTGAGATCAGTTGATTTGGGTTGATTTGATTAGATTTGATTTGAGTTGACGCATATATTTGGGTTTTTTTGCTCTCATTGAATGGTGGGAAACAAAATTGGGGGAAAGTCCTATAAATTGTTTATGCTGCGCCGTCCGCTACACAGTGCAGCGGATGTACGGAAAGCAAAAAAAATTCTAAGTGGTCGAGTCAGAGTTACTGTTGCTCCATCTGCTACACAGTGTAGCGGACGTATAGAAAGCAAAAAAAATTCCAAGTGTTGGAGTCAGAGTTACTGCTGCGCCGTCCGCTACACAGTGTAGCGGACGTATAGAAAGCAAATTTTTTTTCAAGTGTTGGAGTCAGAGTTTCTGCTGCGCCATCCGGTACACAGTGTTGCGGACGTATAGAAAGCATAAAATTTTTTAAGTGTTGGAGTTCAAAGTTTCTGTTGCGCCGTCCGCTACACAGTGTAGCGGACGTATAGAAAGCAAAAAATTGTCAGAGTTTCTGCTGCGCCGTCCGCTACACAGTGTAGCGGACGTATAGAAAGCAAATTTTTTTTCTAAATATTGGAGTTTTTAGACTCTTGCAGTGTCGTCCGATACATTGTGTAGTGGACATGGTTATAAATTAGCGACGGAATTTCTGTCGGTAATTCTCTTTTACGTATTTTAAATTTTTTAGAATTATGAAATTAGCGACGGAATCAACAATCTCAATATCTCAAATGCACGATTAACAATAAAAAAATCATCAATTAACAACCTAAAATCATCGATCAATAATCACAATTCTCAAATGCACAATTAAGAACATAAAATTATCAAACATCAATCTTTGTTCAAATAACACAAAATTGTTCAAATTGTAAAAATCTGATGCGATTAACTTGTTCAAATTGTTCAACATTGGGGGAAATTAACTTTTTCACTAGTGCTTCAATCAAACACCAGCACTTGAAAACGCATATGCCCCATGTATTCAAAGATTACAAAGTCCCCTAGATGGAGGTCATGCTGCTGCACGAATTTGTTCTAACCCTCTTCAAAACAAATTTCCTCTTGGTCGCACTTCTTCTTGATTTTAACAAGCCATGACCCCTCGCGGCTGGTTAAAGTCACTTCATCTGATCTCATTGTTGTAAGCAATCTGCAAAAGGCTACGGGTATGGCCTAACATATTCATAATATAGTAAGACGAGTAAGTTTTCAACCAAATATAAAACTTTTCACACACACGAAAACACAGAGAAAAAGGGATGGCCTACAAGTTCTGTATGAAAACCAGGATGGGGATGTCGCTAGAGGCGTGTCGGTGTTGAGGGGAGGACGGGGCTGTCGCCGGAGGTGGCGCGGCGTCGGGGGGAGGGATGAGGTGTCGTCGGAGATATGGGTCGCCGTAGAGGGGTCACGGGTGGGTGAGATGTTCGAGACAGATAAAGAAACGGGAGAAAGAAGAATGGCCGATCTGATTAATATTTAACATGATTTTTGGCGATGTGATGGTGTTTTAAACTGCAGAGACGTCCGCTATATTGTGTAGCGGACACAAAGAACACCAAAAGTTTTTTTGTGCAAAACCGTCTGTTACACAGTGTAGTGGACAAAAAGCACAACAAAATTTTTTTCTAAGTGTTGGAGTTTTAGGACTCTGTAGAGCCGTCCGCTACATTGTGTAGCTGACATAAAGACCGCCAAATTTTTTTTTGTTGATTTGCCCTGTCCGCTACATTGTGTAGCGGACATAAAGAACACCAAGATTCCAAATGCACTATGTCCGCTACACTATGTAGCGGATGGGACAAATCAAAAAAAAAAAAAACCTTAAACTTAGATTTGATGGCTTTCATAGGTCCATCCGAAATAAAATTCCAGTCTTCGGTTGAAACATTATTAGAAAAAATTATAAACAATTATTACAAATGTCAAACATACTTGATGGCTTATACAAAAAATTAAAGGTCCACTGCAGCTTCTTCTCCCTCATCTTCTTCCTCGTCTTGCAAACCCCCTGGATTTATCGCCAGTGCCTTGTAATGGTTCCGCTTGTCATGGTCGGTCATTTTGTTGCACAATGCACACCTTCTCAGCTTTTTAGGTTGAGTTGCCTGTTCAATAGAGCTTTTCATCCGCGTAGATCTCTTGCGGCATTTCGTTTGCGATATAATTGGATCCAAAGGCCAGATATCATTGTCGTCTTCCTCCCCCGGTTCATCATCTTCTGATCCCGTTGTAGGCTCGGTGTCAACCGCATTGCTGACTGAAGCTACTTTTAACTGGTCGACGATGGGCTCTTGCTGCTGAGCTACCTCAAGGAGATGTTTATATCCGACCATTATAGCAGCACCTTTTACGGACAAACGGGTGAACATTGTCACCAGATGATTATACCGCCACATCTCTGATTCTTCAAAGTCAGTATACGGGTGCTCTGGAAAGGCTATGGTACCGTGCAACCTGTTTGCACCTTTCGTCCACCGTGGCAGGACATATTTATCGAGGATTGTCCTGATATTCTTCTAGGTGAAAAACCGCAGAATGTGTCTACACAGGATGCCATGGAACTCAAACTTCTTGCAAACACATGAAACCAAGTTCGTTTATGTGTCGTGGCTCACCGTATAAATTATGCGCAGCTTCTCAGGGACGAGGTCATTCACGAGAGAATAAACCTTGTACTCGCGTGTAGACTTTTCTGCCACCTTGTTTATATTGTATCGTCCCAATTTTCGCAGCTCTACTTGGTATAGAATGAAGATCTCCTTCGTATAGACTTTGGCACCGTTCAGCTCCAGCGGGGTCTCAAACAACCTTCTCATTTGTTTGTACCTGGTTGCAAAGTCTGCAGCCCTTTCTTTCACGAATAACGACGCAACCGCTTTTTGTGCGGATGTGACGAAACTCTTCAAATTGGTAGTTGTACCCATATAACTATCAAACGTGGCATTCATAGATTCACTCCTGCCGGCCGTTTTCATGCCCGCAGAAAAATGCCTCCTCTTGTAAACGCCAATCTATTGTTCTTTGAGCTCGTACAAGTGCTGGAGCCACTCGTTGTCTTGCAATGAGTAATCCTCAACAAGCTTTTCCCACCTCTTCTTAAATTCCTCAATCGTTAACGACTTGTTAACGCACTTGTCAAAATCTTGTTTAAAGTCTGGATACTTTGCATACACGTGATGCAGACGTTCAGGGTATTTATTGCTTATGTGCCAAGTGCACAAGTTGTGTCGAGTGTCTGGGAAGACGGTAGAAAATAGATTATAGGATTTTTAAGCCTAGCAAGGTATTACAGGAAGTTATCCAAAATTATGGGATTATTAGTAAGCCTTTGACCAAGCTACTACAAAAAAATAATTTTCATTGGAACCCTAAGGCCATTCAACCATTTAAAGACCTTAAGGCATCAATGATAAGTGCCACAGTACTAGCATTGCCAAATTTCTTAATTCCCTTTGTGGTTGAAGTGAATGCTAGTGATCAAGGGATGGGAGTTGTACTCGTGCAGGCTGGCAGTTCCACTAGCTTTTCTCATCAAGGCCTTTGGGCCTAGAGCTTTGGCTATTTCAAAATATGAAAACGAATTGGTGGCTTTGGTTCAGAGAGTATTACATTGGCACACCTATCTCAGCAGCCAACCTTTTACTGTTATGACAGTCCTTTGTAGCCTCAAATATTTGTTGGGACAGAGGGTCACATCATTACTCTAGCAGAAGTGCCTTCCTAAGTTGCTAGGATTCACTTTTGAGATACACTACAAGGCTGGTACTGAAAATGGAGTTGTAGATGCCTTATTAAGGTTACCAGTGGTAGGACAGCTAAAAGGAAACTGTCAAGCTATCTCTCAAGTTACATCTCTTTGGTTCACTGAACTTCGGGACAGCTATGAAGGAAATCTAAAAATGTAACAAGAGCTGCAGCAGCTAGTTTTGGACCCCTATGTAACATCTGAGTACCACCTAGAACAAGGGATTCTAAGATACAGGGGTAAACTGTGTGTTGGTAGCGGTGGGAGGCAGAGACAACAAATCATTCATATTTTTACATTACTTAGGAATAGAAGGTTACTTTGGTATAACAGCTACCTTCAATTGAATAGTTGCACTTTTCTTTTAGGCCTCACTAAGGAATGATGTTAAGGATTGGGTGTAACAGTTGAAATTTGCTAGAAAAAGAAGGCATAACATGTTCTTTACCCTGGATTACTACAACCATTACCTATCCCAACTCAATAATAGAGCAATGTATCTATGGATTTTATTGAGGGTCTCCCCAAATCTGAGCAGATGGAAGTGATAATGGTAGTGGTTGACAGCCTCAATAAATTTGCTCACTTCATTGCACTCAACCACCCTCAAACAACCCAGGATGTAGCACAATTTGACTACATTTTCAAATTATATCTTACCCCAGACAACATAGTTATAGATAAAGGGAGCATATTCCTAGGTATGTTTTGGCAGAAATTGTTCCAACTCTTGGAACTAAGTTGAGCTTGAGTACTGCCTACCACCCACAAGTGATGGCCAGACTGAAAGAGTCAATCAATGCCTTGACCAATCTCAGGTGTTTTTGTGGTGATAGGCCAAAATCACAGAGCAAATGGCTTACTTGAGCTGAATACTGGTTTAATACTTCTTATCATGGTGCCATAAAAATGACACCATTCTAAGCCCTCCATGGTTATAGTCCTAGACCACTCAACCTTGGAGACAATGAAACCGCTCATATTGCCTCAATAGACTCTTACATGGCTAACAGAGCTAAGGTCCTAAATCTCTTTAAGGATAATCTGGCACTTGCACAGGAAAGGATGAAGTTTTATGCTGACAAAAATAAGACTGAAGTTTTGTTGTTGGCGATCTGATCTACCTGAAATTACAACAATATAGTTAGAGCAAACTGGCTCTTAAGAGGAATATGAAGTTATCACTAAGATACTACGGTCCTTTTGCAATATTGGCAAGTAGGCGGTGTTGCTTATAGGCTAGATTTACCTACAGGATCACAGATACAACATGTGTTCCTTGTCTCTCTATTGAAGGCTGATGTTGGAAAACAAGTGGTGGCATCCCCTACATTACCTCCTATAAATGTGGAAGGACAGGTCACTCTTGAACCTACAAATATTATTGACCATAGGATGATAAAAAAAAAGGGATCAATTGATGTTCCTCAAGTGTTGGTTGGTTGGACTAACCTTCCTGAGGGTGATACTACCTGGGAAGACTTGGACGTCCTTAAGAAGAAATTTCCAAATTTTGCTGCAGAAGAGAAGGGTAACTCTGAAAGGGGAGGGAATGTCAGGAATTCAACTAGAAGAATTCATGTTAGGATCTGAATCAAGAAGAAGAAAAACCTGGAAATGTAGAGTGAGAAAGCAGTTAAAGGTGAGTTAACAAATTGGCAAATGACAGCAGTGAACAAGTTGGGAGATTTAAATACATGCAGGGACAAAGGGGAGGAAAACATGGTGCGTATGCTCTATTTAAATCAAAGCATT